>BHFT01045444.1:0-21225 GCA_004320025.1 Laticauda laticaudata | reverse complement strand
GACGGTCCCTTCATATTTCGGCACTCAGACCCATTTGATATTGTTGTCATGCAGGATCCTCATGAGAGCATCTATCTGAGCAAATGGAAATTGATTTCCCATCCTCTCCTTGTTCAGAAGAGTTTGCAAAGAAAAATAAGTTAAAACTTAAAGATGCTTCAAGTGAAGAAAGCATGGATGAAACTACACAAACCCAAAAATAATATGAGAAATGACAAATCAAGATTGTTAAGGGGCCATCTCGACCATTGGCCGACGCATCCAAAACGTATGTAAAACAGACACAGCGGTTACGAGAAAATGTTTCCATCCGTTGTTATCCACTCTCAAAGTGCCCCAATTTTGCCATAAGCAGAACGGACAACAACAGGAAAGGAACATGACGGGGAGGACGTGCGCAGGATGGAAAGCAGATGCTCCACGGAAGTCCTAGCAGATGGAAGTGGATGGCACATCCGCATGGGCTTTCCGGGGGAGCACAGCGAAGTGGACACGTAGCGAAGGAATGGATGCATGGCGTCACGCCCCACGGATATAAGGAAGCAGCTCACAAGCAGGTCATCATTCAGAGGAAAGACCTGCCTGCCAGACACAGCTCCAGCCAAGCCAGCAGCCCAACAACCATGGGGAGAGAGATAAAGCCTGTGCATCTGTGTGCCAGCCCTGACAAAGGGACAGGGCCACCATCCCAACCTGCCCTGACCTCTGCTTCTGCTGGGGTTTTTGCTGTCTCAGCTGACTCTTTGGTGCATGAGCTTCTTCTGGCGGCTGCTCCTTGCGGTGCTGGCTTCTGCTGGTACTTACTTCAATCGGTGGCGACTGCTCATCTGGTGCTGGTGCTTCTGCTGGTGCTTACTCTGATTGAGCGCTGCTCCTGGTCCTGCTGGTGTCCTGGTCCTCCTTGTCTCCTGGTTCCGTGTCCCACATGTCCTGCTTCTGCTGTGCTCGTGTACGTCTGAGTCTTGCCTGGTGCTCCTGAGTCCTGCTGGTGCGCTTGCTGACTGGTGCTAGCCTTCCTGGTCCTGCTGTGTCCTGCTTTTGCTGCTAACTGTTGTTGTGCTGGTGAGTGGTTGGTGTGTGTGTGGTGGGAGCAGCCCCTACAATCCTCGAAGTCTCTGATGAGGCCGATGGCCCTGCCAGAGGGAGGAAGAGGCATACGCATGAACGAGATAGGGAGGAAGACAATACTACCATTGAAGAGGAACATGAGGATGAGGAGTGCTGGAAGGCTGAGGCGAGAACGAGTGTACATTTTGACAGAAAATCGACTACAGGCTCTATAGTCCGAGATACCCAAAGGAAGCAGGTTCGCTGACTGGAGATGAAGAGCGTACGAGAGAACTGGGCTACACTTCGGGGTGCTGCCTCTGGCTGGTTGAAGACATATGCACCCTGGTACGGGAGCTTGCACCTCAAGAAGTCTGGCCAGTATGGTCACGGTCTGCATGGACCAACCGAGACCTATATGTGATGGCAAGTGCACGCTTCTCTGGAGGTGCGATCCGCCACCAAGGAGCAGCCCCTTCTGACAACCCTCTCTCTCAGGCAGCCCACAGAGAGCCAGTCCTCTCTTCTGCCAAGAGTCAGCTCCTGTGTCAGGCAGGGTATCTGTGTGAGCGTCCCATGACGGAGACCCCGTCGAGCAGCTGCATCCCGTGCGGAAGCGCGTGAGAGGACCCTCTGACACAGTGGGAGCAAGGAGAGGGCACTTCCACCCAGGACCAACCCACATCCACCCCCAGCTTCACCTCCACAGAAGCAGCAGAGAGCCAGACCAGAGGGGCCAGGCCACATTGTCCTGCTGGAGATCAGGGACACATCTCAGAAGCAGCGTAGATTCTCCTCTCAGCTGGTACACACCGACGTCCCATTCTCAACCGCAAGCCCCTTCCTCACCCTCATGTCAACCAGACCCTCATAAAACTGTCCGAATCACAGTACCAGGTGATCAAGACAGGATGCACTGGTCTTCTTCACAACCCTCCCAGACCCCTGACACAGTGGGAGCAAGGAGAGGGCACTTCCACCGAGACCAACCCACATCCACCCCAGCTCCACCTCCACAGAAAGGCAGAGAGGCAGACGGAGGGAGTGGCAACCGCACTGTCTTGCTGGGAGATAAGAGACACCATCAGAACAGGTAAGATCTCCTCTCTCAGCTGAATACACACACGACGCCCCATCCTTCCAACCAGCAAAGCCCTTCCTCACCTACGTCAACAGACCTCATGAACATGTCGGAACGCCCAGTACCAGGTGGTGAAGGACAGGAATCACCACTTCTTCACAACCCTCTCTCAGACCAAGATGAACCTGCTCCACCCAGTCCCAGGTCTGCTCCTCCACCCAGGTGATGTCACTGCCCTATCTAAGCTTCCAACAAGCCCTCCCCTACCAAGGCTACGGCTACCAGGAGGTCCAGCAGCACAGGTACATCAAACCCACCGGGCCACCCGATGCCAATGATGCACCGATGCCCACGATGCACCCACAGCCACACGATGCCACCCATGCCACAGATGCCACCCATGCCTCACCTCACTCAGCTGCAGACCAGACATCCCCATTACACCTCCTCCTTCTCTCTCCACCCCACAGCCAAGCCCGGCCTCAGAACATCTGTCATCGTATTGGGGAGACACCCCATGTCCTGGAGAAGGGGCTCTCAACATACACAGCTCTCTGAGAGCTTCCTCCACAGACTGTCCCCTGTTTGTCCTCTCCGGGCCAAGCCCCCAATGCACCATCAGACCAGCACTCCAGCAGCAGCCACCTCCACAGCACCTGGATCCTTCACCCCTGAGACTATGGGCACGCCTCAGAGTGACTAAGAAGAGTGCCAAGAGACTGGGAGTGGCTGCCGTTCAATTATCTTGCTTGGGACACTTGGCATCATTTTGGCTTTTACAGCTTGTTTATTTAATAAAGATTATCTTTTCTTCACAACACTTGCTTCATTTATTTTATGAAATAAAATCTTGGTGGAAAATTTTAGAAGTGATCTAAGCCTTTGCATGCTTGTGGATGGATAAGGATAGCAGTGAGTATGGGCAGGGATACCTATGGGATGGGTAAGCTGTGGATGGTGTGGTAGAGATGGGAGCATGGTAAAGGATAGCAGTGGGATAAGATAAGCCTCCAGTGCAAGCATAGTGACTGTATGGTCCACCCTCCCAGGTGGCACACTTTGGCCCTTTATTACAATAACAATGTAATCATTCATCCACACTTTCAACAGTAAACACAACTCTTTATTAAATGTCCTGTTCTTTGTAGGGCCACTCAACATGCATGGCGACAATCTCATCAGTGTGATGAGACAGGCTGAGGAAAGCATCCAATTAAGTCATCACCATACCGTGTCTTGGATCCACTCGTAACTGCTCCAGCTGGGGAGTTGACCACGTTTTCAGGAGTGGTTGCGCTCTCTTCTTCCTTCAGTGAAGCTCTGTTGGGCCTGCACATCCACAGTATTTATCAGGCGTTTCCGCCCTTGACTCAATTCACAGGCTCCATGTCCCCATTGCCTTGTGTGGAGTTCCACGACGCCTGTTCTAGCAAGTACTGTGGTAGCGGGTGCGCATGAGAGTTGTGCAGGATGCAGAAAATTTCCACGATCCTGCCTCACAGTCTGGGTGGCGATGCTGGCATGGTGGTGAGAAAGTAACCTAACCTGCATTGGCCAGGATGCCAAGAGCATTCTTCACCACCGGCCTTGCCCTGGACAGCCTTAGTTGAAGATCCTCTCTTACATGGGTGGCCATCTGATGTGGGCTTCACGAGAGTAGGGTTCTGAGGGAGAAGGCGTCATCCCTCGGATGAGTTGGGCACATTCTGTGTGTGCGTTAGGCAGCGGGTCTGGATCTGGGAGCCCATGATGAGATTGCGTTCACAGCCCTCCTTGAGATAACTCTTTACCTGGGTGTTTGAAGCTGTTACCCAATTGCCTGAAGCATTCGATGTACATGAACTTGTAGTCAGCATCTGACCATGGCGAAGTGGAAGTACTGAGAAGCCTCTTGTAGTTGTAAATAGTGGACCCTGACTGGCTGGAGCTTTGCAGGCCAACGTGCGGTTCCACTCTATGTGCTCAACGTGTGGGGAATTCCACTTCTGATACCACTGCTCTCGCAACATTCTTCCAAGCCCTTCTTCAGTGTAGGGCACTGGGAGCTCCTCCCAGTATTCTTTGATGATGCCTGCACACTTCTCTGACCACAATGCTGATGGTGTTGTGTGGCACCTTCCAGCCATACTTCATATGCCTGTACGTGGGTCCTGAGGCCATGTGTGTCAGAGTAGTGCCACCTTCAAGCCACAGGTCCAGGCTCGCTGGAAGTTTGTGCTCTGCTTGGTCAAACTGGTCTCAGCGCCGCTCCACAACTTCGTAACATGGCTGGCGGCGATCTCATGAAGTTTCTGGAGGGATGCACGAGGGTCTTTGCTTCCTCATTATTCTTGTTTAATAGCAGTCCGTACTCTGGTCCTTCTCATGATCCATCTTTGGATCTAAGACCTTCTTGGCTGCCTCCTTCTTGCGTTAGGTAGAACAGGGTGAAAGAGCCTGTAGATTGCTTCCACGTTGTAGAACGATGGTGCAACCAAAGGAGTGTATGATGATCCGATGGTGGAGTAGAATTGGATGCTGTGGAAAGAGCAAGAGCCAGATGAAAGGCTGAAGAGGTCTGCACAGCAGGCTTTTGGACTGAAAGTGAGATTCAGGTGAGTTCCTCCCCTTTTTTATAGAAAATAGGTTTTTCCGCTCGGTGTCCTTTTGCATCCTCTAGGCATCCTCAGACATCCTAATATCCGAGATATGTCCCTCTGCAAATGTTTTTTTCCATGTTTAATGCTTTGTATGTGAGCTGCATCCGCTTTCATCCTTTCTTTGTCCGGTGCTACTAACGCTTTTTGTCCGTTTCCATGTTCGTTTTGCTTCCTCCCTGTGTCCGTTTCCGCGGAGCAATGCAAGTTCGGTAGTACATGTGATGATTTCTGCTTTAACAAATGACCGATGGGACTGTAGAATGGATGTTCCCATATGCTAAGCGGATGCCTATGACAGGACGGACGCGTTTGACTACATTTTCTGCTCTCAAGAAAATTTGTGCAGCTTCAGAACCTTTGTTGAATAGTATGAAATGTCCCAATAGACGCTGCTTGTCACGATGAGGAACGAAAATGACAAACGGACGCAGTGAGTACAGAACGGAAGCATCGTGTTAACCAACGGATGGCAAGTGTTTCTCTCCGTTTTACATCCACTTTCTATCCGTTGGTGCTCTGTGACAGGGGCTTTAGAAGCAAGTGGAAGGTTTGCTTGATTGTTACAATTAGATACAAATTCTGGTAATCCTTTATGGGCTTTTTGTTGACAGGGCTGAAAAGCTAATGATTTATAGATTTGCATATAGGTAAGAGATGTGTTTCGAGAAGAGAAATGGGAGGAAGATGGGTTATGGGAACATTTATATCATTGTAGGGGTTGAAGAGTTATCATATTTACTTTTACTAGTTGTGATGAATATTGGAAACACTTGTTTACAGTGACATCCATTCACTACTAGTATAAATAAATCTAAAAAATTTTCATCCTCCTTAAGCATACATATCTTCCCATAATCCATCTTCTTTCACACCTATTCTTTTTCTTTATCTTACTTTCTTTTTTCGTTCTTTGTAATTTTTATTCTTTCTATTTCTTTTTTCTCATGTTTTGTTATATTTGTATTTTGTAATGTAATTAATATCTTTAATAAAAATGAGAAAAAAATCAAAGCAGAAATCATCAGGTTTAAGTTATTACACTTTTGGATACATTCTCCAATACATACCCTCTCTTATGCTGGGAAAGGTAGAAAAAAAGAGATAAAGAATGATTAGCAGTAAGAAGAATGGTTCTGATAGTTAGCTTGGCTTTCCTTTGGAAGACCTGACCATTCAGGATGGATCATCCTGCAGAAAGTCTATCTATTTCAGAAGTTTTCAAATTTGGCAAGTTCAAGACTTGTGGACTTCAACTCCCAGAATTCCTGAGCTAACATGACTGAGGAGGAATTCTGGGAGTTGAAGTCCTCAAGTGTTAAAACTTTCAAGTTTGAAGATCCCCTGGCCTATGTCGTCCCCAAGATCAGTGCTGACTTGATGGCAGATAATCAATTAATTTAATATACTAATAGAATATAAGAATTCTAAAATAAATGTATGAGAATTTCATCAAAATTTTATTATTTTTGTAGTAAAAAATAATCTTCCATTAGACTTAAGGACAATTGCTACATAAGGAAAAGAAATTTTCAGTACAAAGCTAAAGTCATTATTAATTACTATTACTGTTACTTTTCTTCATTTAATTTCTAAAAATTTTAATGCCAGCTATTTTTCCTTATGTATCAGTCCTTGTAATAGCATTGTTGAAAAACCCTTTATATTAAGAAGAAAAGGAAGCAATTCCATTTATTGGGACTTCATCTCAGCTTTAAATATTGTACATGCAAATTATTGTACATGTAATTTCACAGGAGAAAAAAATCCTTCAAAGTATTACATGGAATATAAGAAATCATTTGGAAGTTTTCATGCAATAGCTGCCCAGTAAGGGGTGGGATTCTACCAGTTCATGCCTATGTGCTAGAACTGGTTGCCAACATTCTAAGCAGTTTGGAGAACCGGTTGTTAGAAGAAATTACTGGCCTGATCCTGTAAGGAAGGCAGGAAGGAAACATTCTGATGTTGCTTATAGAAACTGCCTCTCCATTAACCCTTATTATATACTTGGCAGGACTAGACTTCCTGTCTTAGGAACTTCTCTGGAGTTTTTTTCCCCTCCTTTGGTGGTACTTTGATTGTGTGGAGTGACCATTCAAAGTTACAATGGCAGTGAAAAAAGTGACTAATGACCATTTTTCACACTTACGACTGTTGCAGCATCCCCACAATCATGAGAGGCCAGGCAAGGAGATGCATGCTTCAATGTGAGTGATATTGAGTTGGCCAAACCCAGCCAATAACATGACCACCAAGCCACACCTGCCAACTTAGCCATGCCCACAGAACCGGTTATTAAAAAATTTGAATCCCACCTCTGTTCCCAATCCTTAATAATGAAGCTAAGTTCCTGTTTTCCAACTTTTTGTTCATAGTTTGAAAGTTTTTTATACTTCTTGTTTAGTTTTGCTTCCAGCTCAAATTACATCACTTTAGATTACAGCCTTGGCTGCGCTGTCATCAGCTGGAATAATGTTTTGCACTGAGATATGTCACCAGCTCCCCAAATACCTTTGGCAAACAAAGAAATAATGACTTTCTTGGATTTTATTCATTTTCTTTCTTCTCTTTTTGTTTCCCTTATGGATCACTGACTGTTTATAGCAGACTTCTGGATAGAAAAAAGAAAGTATATAAATAGAAAGACAAAACAAAAACATTAATAAAGTAATTGCTTCTAAACATTTTATTTTCAGTTGGAAAGAGAACAATGTTGTCTTTATCCTTAAAGCAGAAGCTTCATGTGTTCCAATGTCACCATAAGCAATAGTGAAAAAAAACTGGAAATATATTTCAGCAGTATCTGGAAAGCCACAGATTTTCCATCTTCATCTTTTTACTAAAAGTAAAACCATTTTCCTTAACCTTGGGAAAGAGGATGAACACTTCCTATGTGTATTCTCCAAATGTTTGAACTTAGGATAATAATTTAACTTAGGAGCCTATACCCAGCAACTGGCTGAAAATTGTACTATTGTTGTGATTTAACCACCTGGAGTAAGCTTGTAGCAACTTTATATTTATTGTGTGGTTTCCTGCAAATGTCATTTCTTTAAGGTTGTTTGGCCTTCATGTGCAAAATTATCCTTCACTGTTGCTATAGCTGAGAAATACAATTTGTCCCCCAGTCCAATCTCTGAAAGAGAAGAACCAAGTAGTATATATAAAGACATATTTTTTTTAAAAAATGCTGTTTTGTTTTATTATATTTTACTATATATATTTATATGTAATGTTACCATCTTAGTTCAAAAACTCAAATTATGAATAAATTACAATTGATGCTTCCTCTGGTATCCAAATAATGAAAGAAAGCTTATGATAAATCAAAGTACATGGAGACATTGAAATAGGGAACTCCAAGGACTAAGGTGAATTTAGATTGACCAAGTAGACAGATGATGCTGAAAAATAATTAATTTTCATCTGATAGATCTAATAAAATAGACCATAGATCTAATAAAAGTTATATCACTGATCTTCTGCTTCATCAGAAGTCAGAGATGCTTATGCATGGACACTGACCCAATTTTAAAAATAAGGATAAATTGTGTTCAAGATAGGCAAATCAGTATTAATCTGGTCCATTTATTGACCATGACTATAATTTACTGTTCTAGTCCTTCTTTTTAAAATATATTTTATAATCACAGGAGCCATTAATCACTCATTTGTCTTTCATAGTTTAAATATATTATTATTGGCATTTATTAGTGTTACCATGAAGTACTGAGCTTCACAAATCATGTTTACACTTTCACTTTGTGACATACATAGACCACACACACACACTTTTCTTGAATTTTCAGAGCTCTTGAGAAAAACATTTATATAATATCTGTAGGGCTGTACAGTAGTAAAATATTTCTCACTTTTTTCCTGCATTCTCCCTCCTGATTCATGCATGCTAAGATTTAAAAACAATGTATTCTGATCATTATGTTACCTATTTTATTAGAAAGGCTTACTTTTTTTCTTCACTCATTATAATTCATAAACAATTTTGTTTGACCACTGTAATAACCCCCAAGGGTATTTTAAAAGTTCTATCGTATTTTCCTTCCTCAAACTCTTTTTGTAACTAGAATATAAGCTTTTCTCTTTCAAGACTTCTGTTTCTTTCATAAACAAACTAAACTGTAGTGATGCATGTTTAAACTTAGTCTACTGGATATAAAAAGATGGAGGAGGCTGGTTTGCATTCTAAGAAACAATTTGCTTTCTGCATTTTCCAACAGAATTGTTACACGAATCCTCACTATTCTCCACAGCATTGTTAAATATGGTACACAACTTCTGTTATTTTCATGATGGAAACGATAGGGATAATTTATCAAGATCTGAGCTGAAACAAAACACTTTGATGAAAAAACAAGAGATCGAGCAAGATGAGTTTATTTTTATTTATTTATTTTATTTTGTCACGCGATTATTAGATAACAGGTAGAAGTATAAATACGGTTATGAATACATGAAATGGATACGAATAAGAAAAAAGAAACAATAGGACAGGAACGGTAGGCACGTTGGTGCACTTATGCACACCTTCCTAAATTCATGAGTATTCCTAATCCATGCTTTTATAGGCTAACTATTTCCCTGCTGATTGGCCAGTCATGCTTCCTGTTCATTATACCAGCTAAATATTTGTATTTATTGCCTGGTTTATTACAATGGGATGCTTTGCTAAACTGCATTTTTGGGTGTTTTATATTCTGCAGAGAAACAAAGTAGGGAAAATCTAACAGTGTTTCGATAAGGACCTGCAGAGCAGGCAACACTATTCAAAAGAGAAATAATATATAGTATTGAACTTGAAAAAGTTTTACTATTGAAATGGTTTCAAAGATTGAAAAACGAACAAAGCATACCTCTGCCCATCTCTGCCTTGAAAAGTATAGAAAGATATACAAAATAGTTTGAATGCGATCCATTTTAAAATCAAAAGAGCCAATTTCATTCAATCTGATTCAGAATACCTGTATGGGAAGATTATTTTCTTGCTGCTACTAACTTAGAGAAGATTTGTATTTTCAACTTTGGTCAATGCCAGCATGGACCACTTAACATGAGTTCAGGAACAGTTGGGCTCAGTTCTTCCTGTTCTCAAGTCATTTCACCCAGTGATTATATTTCCCAATTCAACTCAGACCATCTTAGACCTCATCCCTGAATGATTGCAGTGCCTGGCACACCAGCTCCAGCAGTTGGTCATTGTTCAAGGTATTTACATTGTCAAGGGCTGCCAGTTTCTGGGCTAATCAAAAATTCTGCCTTTTCTTTCCAACACAGTTTTGGAATTGATCCAATTATGCCTTAAAACTGCTTTCTCAAAAGACAGTTTGCACTAGAGATGAAGATCCTCAGAAGGTTGAGAGCTCAATCCTAGGCAGTGGCAGATATTTCTCTATCAGGATGCAAAGAGAATATATCTGCTGCAAACTTCAAGTAGGAATCAGGAAGGGCATCTGGCCAATAAATGCTCAGCTCCATTCAGTCATTCTCAACTCAATCCCAAATAAAGGAATGAAGGGTTAATTTAAAAAAAAAACTTTCAATTTCATTTTATGTATGCTGGTATTTATAGAAATGCAGTTTGCTAAATGTGTGCACAAAACTCCAAATGCAACTGTCTCTATTTTAAAAGGAAGCTTACTTATAAAACATCATCTCACTCATTTCAAGTTTCAAACTAGCTAGCAGAGCAACATAGGTTTCAGCAAAGATTTGGAAGAAGTGCTTTGGTCTACAGGTGTATGTCTGCTAGTCTATAAAGCAGAGTTCTATTTTTTCATGTTGAGCCAGTTCCTTTAAACAATGGCATTTTTTCAGGCTTTCAAGAAAGCCTGGAACAAAAAAAAGAGGGTCCTATAATTAATATCAGAAAAATTCTATGGTTATTCGACTGTCTATGCAAGAATGTTTTCCAAAAATAAAACTGTTCTAAGCATGAATAACCCTACTAAGTATATCCAAATTATTTTCTCTCTAGAAAGATGTCTATGGAGATTCTAAGTTATCCAGGTCATGGTAATCCCCAAAGTGCTTTTTCAAGAGGCCAATGGACTTTCTGAATAAGTTGCCTCTTGAAAAAGCACTTTTGGATTCCCCCATTAGAAACTTGAGACAAAAGTGCCATCCATGGGATAGGTTAAATAATTAGTAGGATAGTCAAAGGAAAGAATTAGTTTTGAATGTGCTGATCATGGGGGGCTTCAAGCTTCAAGAAGGTTTGATTTTAATATTTCCACTCCTATTGTGCGAAAAAAAAAATTCTATTTGTTTGCATTGTGATATATGAGGCCAAGTAAGAACCCAACAATGAGTGAGAAGAAGGATAAACATTACTTCAATCCACTTTTCTTTATACAGAACCTACAAATATAAAGACAAAGGTCAAAACGGATAGGAACTATCCTCTTCTGAATTCATATCATGTGACAGTAGAGATCCATGTGTGCTAACATATTGCAGCAGAGATATTTGAGGGCAACAACATGGTATGAAAATCCAAGATTTGGGTTACAATTTCTGCAATCAATCCATTAGCAAGAGGATATGTACCCAGCTTTGGGATGCTTATATATCTGCTTAGACGTTTTCTACTTCTCACAATGCTAGAAAGTCATGTCTTTAACTCTTGTGGGGTCACACAAGCCTAAAGCAGAGCCAGATAGATATGCAATGATTGAAGCAGCTGTGGGACAAACTAATTGTATAGGAAACTAGGAAAAGCACTGTTACCTAGCATTTTCCATCTTAACCCCCATTCCATAAAGGCATTTTATGTTCAAGCAGATATAAAGTTTAATACTCCCACATTTGGAGTATCTTCAAAGGCAGGTGTTTTTAATTGGTGGCCACAATAATTTGATTTAAACTCATACCATTTTTTTATAAATGTGATACCATTTTTTAATGCACATAAAAAACAGGCAGATTTTTAACTGCAAGGTGGCCATCATCCTGACTTTTTTGTTAACCATAACCTCTGATTTCTTTTGATAGAAACAGAAGCAGTCAGAAGTGGCAGTTAATAGTTTTATGATGCATGGATTAGGAACTCACAGGTCTTTTAATAACTGACAGCAAAAGAAGCATTCCCTATCACTGCTTCTTATTTCTGAGAGAGAACACTGATCAGAAGTATAGTTAGATGGACAAACTGTATTGTCAACTGATATATAGGAAACAGTACTTTAGTGCTGCTATGCAGAAGAGCCCTTAGATTTGTTCCTCTTCCAAATGTGTAGCAGTACCATCCTTGATGTGATGGAATGTGCACCTGGAGAAGAAGAAAGGGAATCTTGGTCAGCATACCGTGGTTTCCAGGGAGTAGACAGTACCTTCCAGACAGAAACCTAAATTAAGAAACTCCAGTCCCATGCTAGATGGGAAAGGAAGGAAGACGTGCATGAGAAATGATCCATAGAATCTCTCTGGGTATATTTATTAAGTTAGAAAATTATAGCCTTAGTTTGGAAGATTCTGTTTATTAGTTGTAAACAAATGAAGAATTGGATTCTGTTGAATTTCATTGCAACATTTTTAGGCTTGGGCCTGACATTTCTCCCTGAAAAAAGTTGGGAAACAGTTCATTTCCCCCCTAAATTCCATCAGGTTTCCACATAAGTGTTGCAATGACTTGAGTGTTTATAACCAAGATGTGATCTGAGGCAATAATAATGTTCTCCTATGCAGTACATCAGCTCATCTAAGTTCATCAAAAATCAGCATTGGGATCTGAGACAATTCTAAGAACGCTCCATCCAGGAATTTTGTGAACCAGATTTCATTAGTTGCTTCCTATTTGATATTATTTTATTCCCTTTAGATTATAAATACAGTGGTAAGAATGCTGTATAAAACTGATGTTCCTACAGAAATTGATTGATTAAATTATTATATGTCATCAAGTTATTTTTAGTTCATAGTTATCACATAAATAGATTTTCTTCATAGCCCTATCCTATTCTTTCAGATCTTTCAATGGTACATTCATTGCTGCTGTTACAGTCCATCAAGTTTGCTGTTGGCCATCCTTTCCTTTCCTTTTCTTTTCTTTTTCCCAATATTGGAGCCTTTTCCAGAAAGGTGAGCATTTGCATAATGGGTCTTAAGTAGGAAAATTTGAAATTAATCCTAAGGACTATAGACATGGTTTGCCAGTATAGTGTGGAAGAATAGAATACTTTATTGTCCAAGTGTGATTGGACACACAAGGAATTTGTTTTGGTGTAAATACTCTCAGTATACATAAAAGATAAGATACATTCGTATCTTATGAATGTAAGTCAAGAATCATAAGGTACAACACTTAATGATAGTCATTGGTTACAATAAGCAATCCTATTCTATTCTATTCTATTCTATTCTATTCTATTCTATTCCAAATTAATCCTAAGGACTATAGACATGGTTTGCCAGTATATTTAAATCAGGGTTAAATTAAGTGATTGGTACAAAATGTAGCATTAATTCTATCTGGTATTATTAATGGTTTAGAGCTGTTAGAAGTTTTGTATGATTATTTACACATATTTTTAAGATGCATATCAGCTTCAGGAAGCAGACATTTGAACTGTTTCCCCAAAATGTGGCTTATAGATCTGTGGTGTTTCAGAACAGGTGAACCAATGAAGCACTTCACAGCCTACACTTACTGAAATTGAAAAGTTCCCCATGATTCAGCTATCCCAACCTTTCCTCTTAGGATATCTCATTAGGAAATATTTCTCCTTTGATTATATAGAAGTATAGCCACAAAAAGAATTTGTACAAGAAGAAAGAGAAAAATATGCTCACTAAGTGTTTATTTCCAGTCTGCAGAGTAAATGAAAACTCAATATAAAATGTATTGCATCAGTCAAAGTGTAGATTGCAATACATTGCCACAAGAAATGCTGTTACTATATAGAGGAAAATGGTACACTGTTAATTTAAGCGAGAGAAATTTAAAAAATAATAATAAGGAAAGCAAAAAAGCATGCATTTCAAAAGCCAATGCAGAAGCCTGGCTATATTTTCAAGGAAATGTTTATCTCCATAAAGGCAGATGATGGAAAAAAGTACTTATATCCAGGGGTGGGATTCAAATTTTTTAACAACTGGTTCTGTGGGCCAGTGGTTCTTAGTGGTCCTGTGACTGGGTGGACATGGCTTGTGGTAATGTTATTGGCTGGATGTGGCCAACTCAATATCATTCACATCAAGGCATGCATCTTCTCGCCTGGCTTCTCATGACTGTGGGGATGCTGCAACAGTCATAAGTGTGAAAAACGATCAAAAGTCACTTTTTTCAGTGCCATTGTAACTTTGAATTGTAACTCTACACAAGCAAAGTGTTACCAAAGGAGGGGAAAAAAACTCCAGAAACTCTAGTCCTGCCAAGAATGTAATAAGGGTTAACGGAGAGGCAGTTTCTGTAAGCAACACCAGAATGTTGCCTTCCTGCCTTCCTGACAGGATTAAGCCAGTAATTTCTTCTAACAACCAGTTCTCCGAGCTGTTTAGAATGTTAACAACCAGTTCTAGAGAATAGGTGCAAACTGGTAGAATCCACCCCTGCTTATATCATGTTTCAGTAGTTCACATGCTCATTGATATCAAATGACACAAAAATATTCATCCATATAATTGCATCATTTGGTGCTGCTTTTCCTTATGGTGTATTAATAATACACATGTATAAAATAGTATCTCAAAAAGAGTGATTTTTGGGAAGACATGAATGAAGACACTAAACACTATGGTAAATTACACATATACTCTGTACTCCATATTTCCTCATGGTATAGGGGAATATAATGCATTATTTCAATTCCAGTAACAAAATGAGATAGCTAAGAACTCTGCGTTTCAAAAGTAAAATAGTAATATCAGTCTGAGCAACAAAGTTTTTATTTTTATCGATATCCATAACTATATTTTTATCTCTTTATAGCAGAGTCACATTGCAAAATATTCTTTAAATATAGAAAATTTGTACAATCTATTTTCAAATGACCACATTGCTTTTTTCTCTGTATTGCATTTGTTAAGCATAATCAGAGGTTATGAATAGTATCACATCTTTTTTCAAAAGGTATCTTGAAAGAAAATTTGTATTGAGACAATTCTTTTATTTAAACATTGCTATTTAAAAATACATCTGCTCCTTCCTAGCCAAAAATGATGGGAAAAAAACCGTGGGGAATGCAGGAAAGATATGAAGATTGAAGATTATGATTTTAAGATAGTACATAGAATAGCATATGGCAGAATTTATACAACTAAACATGATAGGAAACTGCAGTATTCATAGAAGATATCTATTTTTTTCCACCTGAAAAACAAAATATACACAATATATGTGAATATACATTTTCCCCAGGAACTATTTGGAAGTTTGTAAATGTATGATCCATGACCTATCCTAATCTGTGTGTCTGGCATGATAAAATTGAGGCTGTTGTGTATGGGTTGCCTCTGTGTGTGTGTGTGTACACATATTTTTTCCTCTCTCTGAATTGGATAGATTTGATAATAAATAAGATTTAGAATGCACTAGTTTTTTTTCAACAGTGATAGAATTTGATAGTTGGGCTTGCTATTGTATTTTCTTTGTTACCCAGTTGAAAGCAATCTTATTTCCCCTGATACTAAGAGAATTTTATTGAAAAATCTTGGATGTACTGAGAGAAAAAATAGCCTTAGCATTAGATATACAGTCTTTTCTACAAAGCATTTCTAAAATATATTAATAACACAGTAAACAATATGCTTGGAGATTAGAAAACATTTTTATTAACATTAGTGGAGAAAAATTCCTAAATGATATGAAAGAAACAAATTCAAAATATTGTATTTATAAAGTCCGAACAAATCTCAGTTCTCATTACTTTTATAGTAATGAGACTGAATATCCCAGTGTTTTGTGGTTTCATGAAATTGTATCACAGCAACCATTCTGAAGGACTTTCTTCAGAAAGTTCTTATGTAAAATGTTGTGGGATATATTTTATTGAAACTGTTGTGGAAAAATCTTTGCATGGCCATACATGTATTAAGAAGCCCTTGTATAATTTTTACTATTGGTTCTTTTTACTTGTTTTTTCTTTGTATTATTCTGTTAAAAGATTTTTTTTTTAAAGTCCCATGAATGAAGTAGCTCCTGCCTGGATCTATATGGCCTTCTTCCACTATTGTATCATTCAGATGATAATCATCTTGTGATAATAAACAAACTAAATGCTAATAGGTCTTAGCATTTTCATGTGCAGCCTCTGTGAATTCCTTCATCACCTCAGGAATTAGCCCAGGAAAGTCACTGTCCTCATAGGGCTACTGATTATCTTATGGCTGTGAGAAGAACAAGAACCAGGGAATGGGAAATTAACTGTTTTTCCCTAACATAACTTTTACCTTCCATATTTTCTCCTTGAATGCTCCTTTTCTTAACTCTTGACTTGCTTAAGGACAAATTGGTCCTTAAGTTGGTTGTGACAGCCTCCTGGACACATGTAGATTCTTCCAAGGGTGATGGTTGCTGTTGCCGCTGCTTACAGTGGTAACATTGAATAGCAAGTGGGTTGCTCAAGAAGAAGCAGAAAATGGGAGAACAGCAAGGAAGGCAGGAGATTTGTGCTGGCTGGAGGGAGCAGAAAAGTAAGTAAGTAGCAGGAAAAGAAAAGAGAAAATCCTCTTCCTGATTTTGATTTCCTCACATTGGCTTGTGGTTAGTGGCAGAATAGTGAGCTTTTCAAAGTTGTTCTATGACAGGTGTGACAAACTCACATTATCATGGTGGCATCACGTGTCATATTGGGACTTTGTTCCCCTTTGCTAAACGGGCATGGGCATGGCCAGCATATGATGCTTCCATCCGTGGGCCAGAAGTTTGACAGCCCTGTTCTATGAGGTTGATATTCTACTTGGCATAGGTTAGAGAAACTTTAATTACCAGAGAAGTTTTATTGACAAAGCAAAAAGTTCCACAGAGACAAACTTACTGGAGGAGAGATTATAATTTTTGTGAAGGTAGAACTTTTCATGATAGTTAGATAAGAAGCAGAGACATGACTACTAATGCTAATTTTATTCTAGGGCAACATAAACAGTAAGGTTGCAAGTATTTGTCTTCTTCTTTCCTTTTGCATTCTGGGAAACCATAGAAGAATTCAGATTCTCATGGAGCTGAACTGTAACCAGGAAATCATGAAAAAGTGATAAAAGGAAGTTATTGTGTAGTCATAAATGGATTGAATTGAAACTTCCTGAAAAGGTGAACAAGATCTTTCATTCAGTCATGGTCTCAACTCCATTACTTTCTCCAAGGTGAAGCTGGCCTCAGTCTTGTTAGCCATCTGAAAAGCCCCTAAAACAAGGTTTTGCCTGCAAAATGATTATATGATGATTAATTGAATGCACTTCTTTATATGCTTCTCTGCCATTTTGTTTTTAACCTTTCTTAATCTTTCTAATTTAATCTTTTAAAATTATTTTTTATGCATTTGAACTGCTTTATATACACTCTGCCAAGAGTCATGACATTGACAAGTGACTATAAATATGGTAAATAAGTGAATAAATAACTGGACTAATCTGTCTACTAATCTGTCTCTTCTAGCTGTAAAAGCTGCATGGAAGGTGACAGGTAGTTGGGTTGATGCTTTAACTTTGGATTTAATTTTGGGGGTATGGAAGATGGGTAGCCTTGCTGCTTTGAAGTAGGCCTGGGCGCTGCTATTCCTCACAGTCTTTATTGGACCAGCTGTATTAAACAATTGTTAGAGAAGGTGTTGAGAAGTTGGCATGGCTACTTTGATGAGATTCTTTAGAAGTGTTTAGCAGCCATATATTTTACTTACTACAGAAATGGTGCATAATAGAATTGGAATTACATTTTAATTGTACACCGTTATTTGTCACATTTTATTTGATAGTATTTAGAGCATTTTTATTGCTAAATATTGCACTTTGACTTACTAATTTTGTCCTTACATATTAATAATGCCAATAAATGAATGAAAAGATTTATCTGTGCAAACAAACCTTGAAATGGAACTTGGGACTTTGAAATGCAGCCTTCATTTCAATCGGAGGTTTTTATTTATATCTTAACCTAAATCATGGAGTTCATCTGGACTCAATTTAAGTATTTAATAGTATGAAATAAAGCATCAGCATTACTAACTCAAAATCTCATATTCACAAATAACCCAAATAATAAAAAGGATAGCTTAAAAATAATTCAAGAGAAAAGGAAATGTGAAATGCAGTGAGATGTACAGTCAAATAAGATGTACAGCAGTCAAATAATTCCAGAAATTCAAATTATATTTAGAAACATCATGCTTGTTAAACACTATTAATTATTTGAATGGATTTGATGAATCTACTATTTTAGATTCAGACACAATTAAAGAATAATTAATTTCAGTATCAATTGATGCTGCAGCAATCCTCATAGAAAAAATATCCTAAAATATGTGAGGAATTTGTTAATGGTTATATTATCAAAAGCAGTGCTTCACTTTATATGAAGGAAGCTGCATTTTTTTTATTCATTAACCTTTATTCATTAATTAAAATTAACCATTATCCATTAATTTATTAATGGTACCCAATTTTGAGAATTCTTTAATAACCAAATGCTTTCCTCAGACTAATTGAAACCTGGCCAGTAATCTGAATAAGCTTTGTTTCCTTATTCTTCAAATATTTCATAATGTTTCATGAATAACTGTAACAATGCAGTTCTTAAACTTTTTTTTACATTTTTTTTTAATTTGGAAATTGGGCTAAAGTGGATTTAATGGAGCTTGTAAGTAAACTGCAGACTTGCTGTTTGACAACTGCTTTAACATAATTTTGCAGCTGTTTATGACAAGTGAGAATAAATCTATTTCTGTGCCAATTTCTAGTTCTGTAAAGTTTCCAGGCACAAACACAAATTCAGTAACTCATATATTTGTTAATATGCATAACAGTGGAAAAACATATTTGTTTTATTATGGATTTTTCACACAAATTTGTGCTAATTAAAGATGATGCTTTATATAAAATGATGCTGAAATTTATCACCTTAATTCTAATTTGTATATAGTTAATACTTGATTTACATATTTCTAAGTTGGCCTTGCAGTTGTAATATTTGTGGACAAGATGAATCTGAAAACATGTAATATGCTAAAAAATAGTTATATGAAAGACCGATATAGTCATCTGTTGAAAAAGGAATGACAGCTTCCTAAAAACAATACCATCACAACATAAAGACATTTAATAGATTAAAAGGAATTGATTATTGCACTCCTACCTCTTAATTCCTACATCTCTGTTTCTAAAAGTTGTTGAATTGTATTGCTAAGAGGGAAGATGTTTCATTTGTATGTTGAATGTGTGGTCTGAAGAGCTAAAAAGGTCAGTACCGTGAGGTAGTTTTCCTCTCATTTATCCTAAATAATCTGATCACCTCAGATTGCTTTCTACTCTATATACTGCAGATTGTATCCAATTTAGAAAGGAATTATCATGTCCTTGAAAAATAATTCATTATTGTCACAATGCAGTCAGTAAAATGTGGAAGGCTAGTCTCTCAACAGGACAGTTTAGCATAAATGTTAGCCTCCAATCCCAAAGCGATTGTACTAATACAGTGTTATATTGTAGATGCATATGTTGCCTAAGAAACATGGAGCTGAGAGAAAACTTGTCCCTGAATTTGACAAACTTTTACAAAATGGCCTTTTCACATACCCCCACACACCCTAATACAAACCATAGGTACTTCAGGTAAAGCAAAAAAATGCATGTATTAAGAGAGAGGAATCAAGTTTTTATGTACAGGTGAAACTTGAAAAATTAGAATATTGTGCAAAAGTTCATTTATTTCAGAAATGCAACTTAAAAGTTGAAACTAATATATGAGATAGACTCATTACATGAAAAGCAAGATAGTTCAAACCATAATATGTCATAATTGAGATGATTATGGTTTACAGTTCATGAAAACCCCAAATCCACACATTCACTGCATATTCAAAAAGTATCTATTATTCAGCAAAGTGACAGTGTCATTAGAAGTGTCATCACTTCACTTTCCTGCTTTGCTCCTGGGCTGTGCTCCTAACTGGCAGATTAGCTTCAATACAACGCATGACAGTCTGTGCTTGAGTCTCCAACAAGACCAAGTATCCCTTCAAATAACTGTCCAAAAGAAATAAAAGATTTGAAAGTGCCAACTAAGATATATGATGCACACAAAAAATTGCAAAAGAAGATGGTTTGTATTAGACATTCAACTTAAATGGCACATTGTTTTTATCAATCAAAATCCTACATGTGATGGTGTAAGCCACAGGTATCAAATGCATCAGGTGATGTATCATTATGTATCACAAGATTTTTTGCCTTTGCAGAGCTGGGTGAGTGTGGCTTGCATGTGATGCAGCCGGCTTGTGGCTGCCAGTTTGACATCCCTGGTGTAAGCAATATGATGTCAGATATTTTATATATGATGTCAAATATTTTATAAAGTCAGATATTTTATAAACAGAATATTTTTATATTTAAAAGTGATCAAATTGCTTGAAATATCTCTTCTTCAATCCTCTGTGGAAAGGGTGTGTGTGAGAGATTTAAGTATTGATTTATAGCATACAATATTATATCATATGCTGTGCAAATACTTTGTTTTTTAATAACTTAAAACATTAAAATATATCATCAGGCAGAACACATTAATCTATAATAGAAATAATTGGGCTAAAGTCATAGTAGCCATCCTATATGATGCATTCCAAATCAGACCACTGGATTAATATTCCAATGCTTGATTTACATTTCCAACAACAAAGTGATTGCAATCAACTTTATTAAATAGTTTGTGAGGTATACAATATATTTGAAATAACATTTTCTATAGCATTATACACAATGTTAGGTCCCTGTCAGAACACTGCCATTCCAAAAGGAAGGGGAACGCTTCTTGGGATTGAATGTTTTGAATGCTTTCGCTTTTGCTGTAACTACAAAGGGATTAGGGAGGAGGACTGCATCGGAATAGGTTCCCTCCCAATTGGTTTCAGTCTGTTACCCAAGGCCACAGCTTTCCAAGAATGACCTATTATCACCTGCTTGCTTTGGAGTTCTCAACATTTTTGTGGCATCATATTGGCTACTGGTGGACATGGGGCATTTGCTGGGGATTGAACATGGAAATTAGCTTAATGCTTCATGTGGGAAACTTCAGAGTCTGACTGATTATTCTGCAATAACTTCTTTAAATAAGTTTTTTGAAATACCATTTTTTTCAAGAGTCATGCTTTCCTGACAAGATAGTTGAGGCAGGTCCTTACAAAGGACAGACTTCTACTGATTTACAAGATTTTTAGGCTCCATGTGTTCTGTATGCAAATAACCGGCTTCAAATAATACATTCTGATTGGATACTTAGAACGAAAAGGGATTGGTTCC
>BHFT01045443.1:0-15887 GCA_004320025.1 Laticauda laticaudata | reverse complement strand
CTATTCTATTCTATTCTATTCTATTCCATTCCATTCCATTTCTATATCGCACTGAAAGTATCTACGGCTCAGAAAAAATAGAGTGCATGGGTATGGGCCAGTAAGGTCAAAAGCAATAAACTGTACTCAGAGCTTGGACAGGGATATGAAAGAAAGGTCAAGTTTGTTCTTGGTCACTGATTTATTTAACCCAGGTTGGCTGCTCCTGCTGTAAACTCTAATAAGTTCACAATGCCAAGTAATCCAACTTTCAATGTTTGGCAGCTAAGAGTTGAACATTAAGAAAGTGCTGGTGAAAATAAAATTGGAAGATTGACTGTAAGTCTTTAACTCTGTCACTGGAATGCACTAAGACAGATCAGTTTTGAAATTGTTAGAAAAGGCTTGTATGATTTCTCTCTGTTAGATTAAACATGATGTCTAATTTATCTTTTCTTCCTTGAAAATTTCTGGCAATATGAGGGACCAAGAGAGTGCGAATAAACCCAGTGGGTGCTGTTGTCTTTTCAAGTAGGGTGTAGGACTACTTCATCATAGGCCAGGATAATACATCTCAAATTTCAACCTCAAGACTCTTTAATAGTTGCTTCATCTGGTGCAGAAAAGAATATTTTTTAATAGGGAGAACACAGAGAAACTATCATTTGTTACAATTTTGTATTTTTTTTTAGTAAACTATTATTATCTAGATTTCAAGTTTTAGTTTGATTATATTGTGTGATTATAGATAAATGATATATTTATAAGCACTTCAGGTTTCAGTGACTAAACAAGCTTGTCCAAACAGTTAAAAAAAGCAGAAAATCGTAAATTCAACCAACAATTTTTTTTGAAGTACGGATATTTTCTAGATCCACATGGGGTATCTTTAAACTCAGTATCACATTTTGATGGACATGAAAGCAAAAATTATATTATTATTTTTTAAATGTAATTTCACATATTTCGACATATAAGCAACAATGTGAAATTTGAAGATACATTTCCATGAACTNCAGTATCACATTTTGATGGACATGAAAGCAAAAATTATATTATTTTTTTTTAAATGTAATTTCACATATTTCGACATATAAGCAACAATGTGAAATTTGAAGATACATTTTCATGAACTCTGAAAATCTAAGCTATTTGAAGAGCACTTGTTTGATGGAAATTTTTCCATAACTAAGAAAGACACAGGAAACTAACTGCTTCTGCTCCCCATTAGGAGAGCACTAGATAATGTGAACACAGACAAGAATTGTTGATGGACAATTATTAGAGCTATTTGCTACCAGGCATTTTTCCATCTGGCTATAACTTATTTGACACTGCTTAACCCAACAACTGCAGCCTCGCTTTTTCTCCAATTATCCAAGAGCCAATGTAGTGTAGTGACTATGAAGTTAAAATAGGAACAGGAGAAACCAATTATAATACAACAATTATAGTATTGGTCGTGAAAACTGGTTGGGTGACTTAGGGCCAGTTACTTTCTCTCAGCCCTAGACTGGGAACTTGAAAAATATCTATCTGCTAACCTGCACCAGGCCAGCTTAAGCCCATGTCACACTGCACCAACGGATGGAAAGAGGATATAAAATGGAGAGAAAAACACTTGCCATCTGTTGAGTTAACACGCGATTTCAATCCGTTCTGTACTCACTGCTCTCCGTTTTTTCATCCTCTCTATCCGTTTCAGGGCATCCTTAACTGTTCCTCCAACTCAAAAAGTTTTGAGCTGCCTCAATAAACTTTTTGAGACGGAAAATGTATAATGCCGTCCATTCTGCATCCGCAAACGCATACGGGACATCCGTTTCTACATATCCATCTCGACATCCGATTATTGCGTTCGTGGTTATATCCGCTAGGCATTCTTCCTGCGCAATCCGCACACCTCAGAAATCTGCTCCAGGAAAACGGACACAACGGGAGGAAAGCGAAATCGTGGATGCTGCGATCGCGACATGGCGCGTTAGTAGCAACAGACGCGAGAAAGGAGAAAGCGGATTCAGCTCGCATATTCAAAGCATTTAAACGGAATGAAAACGTTCGCAGATGGGACCGATTCTGCGGATATTTAGGATGTTCTATGCAGGATGCCTAGAGGAATGCATAAAAGGACACGAGTGGAAAACTCTATATTGCCAATAAAAAAGGGGGAGAAGTACTCAACCTGGTATCTCACTTTCAGCCGCCAGACCGCTTTTGCCTGTGCTAGACCTTCTGCAACCTTTCATCTGGGCTCCTTGCTCCTTCCCACAGTCACTTCCAGTTCACATCTCCACCATGGGCATCATCACACACTCCGTCTTTGGTTAAGCCACCATCGTTCTGCAACAGTTGTGAAGCCACATATCTTACAGTGTGCCTCTATTAATCAGAGACTGTTCTGTAAAAAACGGGAAGAATAAGGAGGCAGCCAAGAAGTGTCTGGTCTGAAGATGGATCGGATGTGAGAAGAAAGACAAGAGTTATGGACTCGTACAATACAATTGCTGATGGGCGAGCTGCCTCAGGGAACGAAGACCCTCGTTGTGCATCCAAGAACTTCGATGGATGTTGGGATTGCCCTCCAGTCCACTGTGTTTTGACGAAAGTTCTGTGTGAGCTGAGCACTGATGAGCACCAAGAGTTGACCAAGGCAAACAAACCCAACGTCCAGACCCCAGCTGCAAATGCAACCCTGGGCTTCAAAGGTGGCAGGCTGACTGCTGTGCCCCACCTTGGCCGTCAGGACCATGGTACTATAGGAGGTCATTTGCAGATATCGCCCTGGAGTGTGTTGCGGAGTACAAACAACACGATCAGCATTGCGAGTCAGAGAAGTGGTGCAGGGCACATCATCGATATAGGAATTATCCTGGGTAGAGCTCCTTCCAGTGCCCTTCCACTGAAGTAAGGTGGAAGATAAGTTGTCAGAGCAGTGGTTATCAGAGATGGGATACTTCCCCCACACATTGAGACCATAGATAGGCTAAGCACGTTGGCCTGCAAAAGCCTCAGCCAAGTCGGGGATCCCCACTTATTTCACTCACTAAGGGCTTCTTCTAAAGCATCCCCCCATCCTCTTTCGCCTCGATGGTGTCAGAGGCTGAGACTACAAATTCATTGTAGCCATCGCTAGCTTTACACAGGTAACGGTGGGATCAGCTTCATGATGTTCAGTATACTACTCTTGCCAGTCAACCTCAAGGAGGGGCTGGAACGCAACCTCAATTGTCTATGGCGCCTTTCCCAGATCCAGACCCACGTCCTGAACCCAACGACACACAAGATGTTGCCCAGACTTCATCGTGTAGGAGATGCGTCCTATCATCAACACTACAGAACACTACACTCAGTGCTACAGGCCCAGACCACTATCTCAGGACTCCTCACACCTGTAAGAGAGGGAGTCTTCAATCTAAAGTTGTTACACATGGGCAAGTGTGGTGAGTGGTGGAAGAACGCCTTTGGCTATGCTTGGCCAACAGGTTTCCAGATACTGTCCATCCATGCAACAGGTTCCAGGTACTTCCAGGTTACTTACCCAGCTATGCAGCATTGCCCAGAGACTGTGAGGGTAGGATCGTGGAAGGCTTGCTTGCATCCTTGCACAATATCATAGGCACCCCGGCTACCCTCTCAGTTGTTGTCCAGATACGGTCTCAGGTGGAACCTGCCCATATAAGGCCAATTAGCGGGACATAGAGGCCTGTGGAATGGAGGCAAGGGTGGAAACCTTGAGTTAGGACAACCCTAATGATGTGCAAGGCCTCCAACAGAGCTATCATGTCTGAAAAGGGTAAGAAGCCAGGTCCTGCAACTATCCATTAGACTGACTTTCGTGCAACTCCCCAGCTGGAGCAGTGGGAAGTGCAAGACAGGATGATATGGCCCCATGCAATTAATGGCCTCGCCTTCCTTCAGCCTGTGCTCATCACATCGATGAGATTGGCCATTGATTATGTTGCGGTTTGGGCCTACAATGAAACAAGGGGCATTTAATAAAGGAGTTGTGGTTATGTTGACATTGTGTGTATGATGATTACATTATAATTGATAAAAATAGGGCATTCCGGTGTGGCAGACACTGGGCGTGAGGGTGACCATTACAGTCCCCACCCTATGCTTGCACTGGAGGTGTATCTATCTCCACAGCTATTACCGCATCCCCACAGGGTTATCCCTGCCCATCCCCGACAAGGCATAAGTTACCCATCCAAAGGGATCCCTGTCCCTATCCCCCACTTCTCTATCCTTAACCCGATCTCAACACAAGCATGTACAAAAAGCTATAAAAACCATTTTCTAAAAGTTTCCACTCCTCATAGACTTATATTACAAACATAATGAAGCAGGTCTCGTGTGTAAGCAAAGATAATCTTTACCTAATCATACATAAGCTGTAAAAAGAGAAAACATGACCAAGTCATTATGTACCATAATACAAATAATAAGTCCGCCTATACCAGGTGTATATGTCCCATCCCAGTCTCCTGGCACATCTTTCTTGGCTCACTTTTGAGGCGTGCCCATCTTCAGGCGTGAGTGAGGGACCCATCCTCGGTCGCTATGGAGTGTGCGTCTTGCTGCTGGAGTGCGTGCGTGGAGGGCTTCAGCGACTGGGGGGTGCCTGGCCCAATTTTGGTGAGTGTCCCAACTTTATTTTACAAATATCAGGAATAGGATGTGTGTGGTAGGATTGAGGAAAGCTCTACAGTGAGCGACTGGCTAAGAACCCCAATGATGATTGGAAGTGATTTGTATACCCCATGACAAATGGTCCAATCGGTCTGTTTCGTTAAGAGCCCCTCACATACCTGTACTCGACATAATATAGTACTTGTAGGCCAGTGGACATGCGTATTGTGTGTGGGTGGGCAGTAAGGTTAAGGCAGTGTTTAAGTATGGGCATATTCTGGTCATAGCTATGTTGGGATAATAGAGAACATATGTAAACTCAGGCTGTAACTGTGTAAATTCCCTTGATGCTTCGTGCTGTAGAAAGGACTTGGCGTCCCTTTGGTAGGTGACATCGTTGTTTGCTTACCCCAGGGAGGCGTGGCTGGCATCGTGTGGCGTTTTCCTAGGCTCTAATACTCTAAGGTTAACGGTGGCCTCGATATGCGGTGCATCGGTTGGCTATCAGTGTCACCCATATTGTGTGTCTTTGATCAGAAATGATACAACTGTGCCTGGACTGGGAAGTGGGGCTGCTTATTGCTGCTGGAACTCTTTGTCCTGGTAGCGCATAGCCTTGGTAAGGGCAGGAGCTCTGTGGAATGCCTATGGATGCCATCATAAAGAGGCAGTATGACATGTGGCATCTTGGTGCACGATTTGATGTGGAGAGCTGGACTTGTACTCTGTTGGGTGAGCAGTGTTCGCTCATTGGTCTGGGAGGGTTTGTGAAGAAAGTAACTCGTGATCCTGTCCTGTTCACCTACCCTATGGTACTGGCGGTCTTCCAGTACCTATGTTACTCATATCCTGACAACGGTATTGTACACTATGGATGAACCGGAATAGGTGCAGTTGAGCATTGAGAAAGAAATGATAGAAGAGTACACGTAGTGAATGACATTAATTACTACAGTTCCTCCTCGTATCAGTGCATATCACTGGAGTCACATCTATGTTATCGCTGCTCGCTCGCATTTCTAAGGTATATACTCTTTTGTAATTTCATCCCTAAGACAGGAGCTGCAGTGTGCCGTGCATCTTCACCTCTTCCTTTGCTAGCTCATCTCTCTCTTGTTTCCTATTTCTTCCGATGTGGAATGAGGGTAGGGAGTTGAGGCTTGGTTGAAGTTAGTTATTTAGCTTGAGGTTGAGCTGGGTAAAGACTATTAGTGAGAAGTTTCCCGATCGTGCCTTGTAAATCTCCCACCACTTCTTGTGTTCTGGCGAGCTCTCCAAGGTCTGCTCCGCCACAACTGGAAAAATGTTTGGTAGACTCATCATGCATGTGGTCTCTCACCAGGAGGGGAGGTTTCTCCGGTCGCTGGCCATCACTCTCGCCATGATCATTAACCGTTGCTGCCTTTACATGGACACTATGAGTCTGAATTCATTTGAGCTGCTCAGTGCTTCATATACGAAGGACCTGGCTCTCCATAGCGCTATGTCACTGGAACTGCACTGAGAGAGAGGTCTTGTGGAACTAGGGGTTCATAGATGCGTCCTCATCGTTCTTGTGGTGCCGCAGTCTGGCTCACCAACTATTCCGCAAGAGAGTAGTGCTGCGATTCCTTAGCCATCACGTAGATGGGGTGGTCCTTCTCTTACTCCGATAGGCAGACATATGATACCATCGGATTGCCTGGCCGAGATGTGCCTTATAGGTAGCTAAGTCTTACCCATACCAGCTTAGTTGTGCACGTAGGTGACCATCCACCAGAGGAATTCAAACCGAGTGTATCACCTCTTGCCCAAGTTGTCACGCCAGGCTATTTACCGCCTTCTCTCGTCAATGGCACGCCTGCATATGCCTCTTTGGTGTTCTCGATTTGAGCTGTTGTACCCTATACCGACCCCTTCGCCCAAAAATGGGTGTGATCTCTACCACCCCCCCTTTGTGTCTCACACTTCAAGCTCTTACCATTCTCCTCATAAAAGCTACCTCTTCTCTATACCGTCGATGCTTCCTCTTCCATAAGTGTAAGTTATTGCCTCTCCCTCCCGTTCTACGCAGACTATGACATTCTTCCTCCCAGATCTGTGCATACAGGGCCATCTGGGAAGACCTACATATTCAAGGAGCTTCAAGGTGGCTCGCTAGGGGACTGTCCTCACATCTCACCACCTTCACCTAGCTGAAACAAGCAAATCTACAACTAGTATATCCACGAGCATACCACGAGACAGAGGAAACCCCACAGACCAGGAACCAGTGTCGTGAACATAGTGATTCAGCGCCTATGTCAGTAAGTATAAAGCAACGCCGAGCTCAGATTAGCACCAGCAACCCAGCAAGTCATGCAG
Organism: Laticauda laticaudata; assembly: GCA_004320025.1. Classification (NCBI taxonomy): domain Eukaryota; kingdom Metazoa; phylum Chordata; class Lepidosauria; order Squamata; family Elapidae; genus Laticauda; species Laticauda laticaudata. Next base: position 8,933 of record BHFT01045443.1, on the reverse strand, counting down.
ATTACTTCCTCTCATGCTGTGTACAGTGCATAGCATACAAGAGCACCCCTTCAAATAGCTGCAATTCATAGTGATGGACTCTTTTAGTAGCTACACACTCGAGTCAACGCCAATTGAGAGAAAGAGGCAGCGGCGATCGCAGAGGTACAAGCAGAGCCTAGGATAGAACAGCCAATGCTGCAGAAGGACCACACAGAGCAGCCCGACGCCTCTCATAGACCCAAGATGCAAGTAAAGTCACTAGCCCCAGGTACTGATATTCTTTTAGGCGAGCCACTACTAACGACTACAGAGAGGAAATGTTCGGGGAAGTGCCAGCAGAGTAAGCAGCGAAGCAAGGAGCAGTTCAACCACGCACCTAAGAGAAATGCCTTTCATGGAAGCTTGGCTGCCACTCCCTCAGTGCAAGTACCTTCATAGCAAACCACCACCAGGAAATGAGGCAGCTGCAAATGGCAGGAGAGGCTCTCACCAATCCCCAACTTCAGTTATTCATGCCTCCCTGAGCTTTTAAAAAAAAAAAATCCGTAAGCAGCAGAATGTCTCCTCAGTGTCAGTAATGCTATGGTAGTCTTAGTGTTGGGAGCCAGTGGTGGTTGGGGGAGGACCGCAGGTGTTTGCGCGGTAGTGCCCAGATAGCTTCGCGAGCTGAATGACAGTTGTACATTGCATGAGTTGCACGCATACTGGGCTTCTCGCCTGTAGGTTCTTTCCCTATAGCTATATTTCTAGTTCTGATTTGTAGGTTTTTGTCTGGCGCTGGCTCTGCGAGAACTCGCAAGACTGAGACTCGAAGCTTGTGCTCTATGTGTGGAAAGCAGGTTTTTTGCGCTTTTGGAAAATAGGTGACTCTGGTCTATAGGACATTGGATATGGGTGTGAGACCTATCGTGTTCACTCATTTATTGATCCCGTCGGGGTTTCGTATAGCAATTTATGCCAATCCCTCCGACCCTGCACAACCAATAAGATTGCCAGCTCAACACGTGTAGTGGTAAATAATGGAGGACTCTATCTCTGCACTTTAGGCATCGCTAGCATCCGACATAGTTGCTTACTTCCGAACTCTGACATGCGCGCTTTCGATCCTGCACGGCAAAATCCCACTGGCCATGCGACTTTTTCCCGCATTGCATACCAGTTCCTCCCTGGCAGCCTTATGTCGACCTCTTCTTGCGATCCGCTCTGTTTGCCGTTCTGTCTAGCGTCCGCCTTTAGCGCTGTCGCCTATCCTCGCGCTGTATTTCCTTGCAGATGTGCCATCCGCTTCCATCCACTTCCATCCGCTAGGTCTCCGTGCGGAGAGCATCACACTTGTCAACATCCTGCTACGTCCCCCCGCATTCGCGTTCACTTTATCGCGGTGATTTGGTCGACTGATTGGTTACTGCAAATTCGGGGCACCCTCTTATGTTGCATAGAGCATATGATAACACAAACGTGATGCGTGCACATATTATGCTCTCGTTTATTGGTGCGGTTGAACCCTTAGTCGCCGTTCATTTCGATGTTCACGTTTTATCATTGGGGCAAATGTTTTGCCAATCCGTCAAGAGCCAGTGTGAACAGGCGCCTTGATAGTTTACAGAACTAGGTATCAGTGCTTACTAGGTTAAGACTCATCCTCTATCCCTGCACCTCGAGTATATAACAATATACCAGGAACTGATTGTCTTAGGCGTGCAGAAAACAGAAAATTCATAGTCAATATGCCACTTCTTTCTCCGAGTGTTCTCACACAAAAGAAATCAGGCCCAACTTCTTTCACTAAATTGGATTGTGAGAATTCAGATTTGTTTAACAAAATTGTTTTGCAAGTCAGAGAGGTGTTGTCAAAGTATAGCTATATACTTGAACTGTTTTTGATTTCTATTTAACTGCAATTTGTTCTATTAACTTTTATTAGGCTGCTCTAATCTTTTCTAGCGTTTGCCAGCCAACAGAACAACAGCCTACTGTTCTCCATACTATGTTTATGCATGTCAGTCTGGGTCATAAATTACCCCATTTTCAGTCTCGCTTATCGTGGCCACCGGAAATAAATATAAGTCGGGTCCTAACTTTCCAAGATAAGCCTTGCCTTCCATGGTCGAGATTTTGCCCTCTGGGGAGAGCTTTGTTTCTGTGCTTATTCTCTATTCTTTTTTAATAAAGCGTTGTGTAGTTGGGGCTTATAATGCAGTGTCAAATGACAGATGGATTTTTAATGTAAAGCCTGGGGCTGAAATTAGCCCATATTAATAACTTCTGTGAATGATGATAACTTAGGTCTTTTCATTCATTCCTCAGCAACAAGGAAATACTTCTCGTTTGTTTAATGATCGTATGTGCTATACGATTTGGTCCATCCACTCCTGTATCCATCTGATCTGGTTCAACATCTTAGCTTTCTCCATCGTTAATGTTTCTTATAGAGTCTAATAGGACTTTTCATGTTATGAGCAGGATAGCGCACCCTGGGTGAATTAGTATATGAACACTAAAGTGCGCCCTTGTTCATCCTTTTTTTGTTCCTTGCAAGGTTCTATTTAACCTACAAAATCCATAGTGGAATTTATTATGCTGCATTCATTGAAAAAAAAATGCTATTTGTTAAAATAAATTTTCGATGGTCAATATTTTATACATCACTACATTATTATTGTGACAATCTGACAGGTAGTTTTGTCATTGATAAGTTCAGTTATGCCAATTCTAACATACACTACCCCTTACTTAATATACCAGACGATTCTCTCAAATTATTTTTTAGAGATATCATGTTTGTCATTTATTACCTTCTTTTTCTCTTGCAAAAAGCCAATCTAAGCTTATTTAAAACCATCAATCACAACAAATCACATGGAAGTGTAATTTGTGAGAAATAATGAAAGAAATTCTGGGACATGAGTAAGAAGCTGACAAAATGAGTATGACCTAATGTTGTGACTTGGTATAAGAGGCTTCATTTATTCACAATAAAGGTATTATTTTTTGAAAGACGAAGGCATTACCTTAAGTTGTTCAGTCTACCTACGCACAGGTTCAAGTCAGGCATTGCGGAAATATGATCTCCACAAACAAATAGATCAATTCAATAAACTTTCTTCGAGAAAACCATAAGAATGATGATTTTAAAAACAAGTCAAGCCTATATGGTTCATTCTAATTCAAGTACTGGACATCTTTAAAACTTGCAGCACTTATTATATATGTATAAGAATATACATGTGAAGACTACACTGAAGACAATTGATGATGACAACAGAGAAATGTGTGCTTTTGGTCCTAATCATATTTATTTGGGTTGCTTAAGTTTTTTGTGTATTCAGCAAAGATACTTCTTGAAGATAGAGTGCTATTGTAGAATTACTACCAACCCTGCCTCATATCTTTAAGCGACCTTTGTATACGGTGCTAATGAAAGAACCTAGATATACGAGTGAGGAAGCGCCCGAGCTCCAATTATTTTTTTTTCAGTCAGGTCCGTTCTGACCAGGTTTTCTGGAGCAATGTAGTGGATAATAGTCTTTAGTAGTGTTTAGATACACAGTTCGGGAGAAGAGACCTAGCAGATAAATACACCTCTAGGGAACTGAGCAGGAAGATATTCAATTATAATGGAAGATATATTCTTTCTCTCCTCCTTGCCTATCGCACCAATGGAATTACCACACTTCCCCACCATCACGCATGCTACGCAAACCAACACGAACGCGCAAAGCTCTAGTTAACTAAAAAATCTAGTAAATACTTCCCACAAGATTTGCACAAGTACAACAGGGCGGACATGGTAAGAGGAATAAATATATTTTACATGACTCACATCTCTTCCATTCTTCTATAAATCGTTTGACTATCATTCTGAGAGAGTGTTCCACTCTACCCTTCAGAAACTATGCTTCTACAGAGCACTGTATTGCCAAAAAAACTAGACACAGGACAGTTTTTCCCACTGTTAATGCGGCTATCACTTCTTGCCTAAACAAATAATTTCCCTCCACACTGTCCAACTAAATAACTGTACTCCACACTGTCAACTCCATCACCCTCCACACTGAATCCAAACTAAAACAAATAATTCCCTCCACATTGTCAACTATTTGGCAGTCTTGCGATTTAACAATGGGACTATTAATCTTTCCTTCATTACTGCTCTATTACCCGTTCCCTCCACTGTAAGTTTGTATGGACTGTTAACTGTCACTTGCTATCCTGATGATATTTTTTATTGACTTGTTCTTAGCTATGATTTCATTGCTTTATTGTACCTATGACTATTTGTACTTTATGTTCTGATGAATAGTATCCTTTTCTTTCATGTGTACTCGACAGCCTATGCACCCCAAGACAAAATTCCTTGTGTGTCCAATCACACTTGGCCAATAAAGATTCTATTCTATTCTATTCTATTCTATTTCTATCTATTTTGTTGTTCTGTTCTGTCTATTCTATTCTATTCTAAAAGCAAAGTTAATTTTAGAAATTATGAGAAGAGGAGACTATGGGCTTTGATAAACAGGCTCATGAGCAACATACAGCCTTGGGGTCAATATTGTTTTGATCAATATTGTTCAAATTGACTGTCAGATGTTCTTCTGATTTTGGCATCCCAACTGTATAAGGAAATGATACAGATTGGATACCTTTTCCAGGACCAAGCCTCACTGTAAATGGTATTCTGTATCAATTGTTCAATTGTCTTTTATAAGGTTCCTTTGGTTGCTGATTAACTTCAACCACTATTTTGAATTTCATGCACAATACTAGCTTGGCCATCTTCCTTGTGGCATTATTTGAAACTTGGAACATTATAAACCTTGGGAAAGTTCCAGAGAAAATGTGTACATAAGTTAACAAAATACAAATATTTCTTGGAAACATGCCTCTGTTTTCATCATAGATTAGAAAGACTCTCTAGATAATATGCCAAGTCACTGGATCTGATCCAACAGGGATCATTAAAAGCTACCAGAACACCATGCCTTGATTATGTGCTGACAGAAATCTCCCATAAGTCTTGGTTATCTCCTGCATTCCCTCTAGAAGTAACTAGCTTTTTGGTTTCACAGACTCACATGATTAACCTCACTGCCTAAAATATAGGAAATAGATGTTATTTTCTATTATAATAGCAGCTACTTTGGTTGTAGATGAAGTTGAAACTGCTCCAAGAACTTGTTTTCTGGATTGCAGAAAATATTCTAATCCTAAGGGGGCAGGAACTGTTAAAGACTGCAGAAATTTAAGGCAAGATTATCTCCCAGACAAAAATTACCCAAATAGAACAAAACATCTAAAGCCTGTTCACACTTATTTTGTCAATCATTAAACTATTTAAATCTCATTTATCAGTGGTTCTGATCGGTAACAATTACTGAAGACATGTTGGGAGTCCCACAATTTATCCAGGAAGTGCCAGGTATCCCAAGAACCTGACTCCACACAAGTATTGACAAAGCTTCATAAAATCTTCATCCTGGGTAAGCATGATCAATGAGTATGAAAGCGAAAGGGAGAAGGAAGAAAGGATAACTAACAGGAAAACTGGCAATATTCTAAAATCCAATTCATATAAAAGGGTTTACATCCCATTCACTTCAAACCCTAGTCAATCTCACACAATTTTGGAGTTCCTGACACATGACTGACCAGTTTGCCTAATGTAGCATGACTTGATTTGTTTGGTTCAAAATCTAACATAGCTGACCCCTTTCTAGGATTCCCACAACACATTTAATTCCCAATCAGTCAACTTGAAAAGACCTAGTCATTTATTGTGACATAACCTTTTTATAATGTAAAACAGTGGTCTTCAACCTGTAGTCCATAGACCCCTGGGGGGTGGAATGTCATCACATGAAAACTTGAAGAAATGGTATAATTTAAATCTTTTGTTAAGTCTTGGGGGGCTGTAACCATGGTCCATGGCCACAAAAGTTATTTACAGAGGATCCATAGTAAAGAAAAGGTTAAGAACCACTGATGTATACTACATAGTGGCGAAGGCATCAATCTAGACACTGGGAGCTTCTGGGTTCTAGTCCTGCCTTAGGCACAAAGCCAGCTGGATGATCTTGGGCCAGTCACTTTGTCTCAGCCCTAGGAAGGAGGCAATGGCAAATCACTTCTGAAAAACCTTGTCAAGAAAATTACAGGGACTTGTCTAGGCAGGCTCCAAGAATCAGACAGGACCAACAGAAGAAAAAAACTGAACATAACAAACATCACAATGTATTCTTAATCTTTAAGATAGCAAAGAACACATTGGTGTTTCTCTTGCAACTAACTACATAATATGGTGAACCCCAGTGGTGAGATTCAAATTTTTTTTCCGACCGGTTCTGTGGGCTTGGCTTGGTGGGCGTGGCAGGGGAAGGATACTGTAAAATCTCCAGTCAGAGCTGGTATTTGCCAGATCTCCGAACAACTCAAAATTTCCACAACCAGTTCTCCAGAACTGGTCAGAACCTGCTGAATACCACCACCCTTGTTAGAAAGTATTGAAAATATTACCCTTACTCTGAATGAGAAAAGTAGAAAAGTAAGCAATGTATTATTTAAAAAATATTTAATAAATTTTACAAGGTATAGTGAATCAAAAGACAAATCAACAGTAAGAACCATGCTATTTGTACAGATTTCAGATGAGATTGTATCTCCTTACAGTCTAGCTACGGTACCTTTCTGGAAGGGGCAGGAATTTCAGAAAGTTTGCATAAATATTTTGGGATGATATAAACAGAAATAAACAACGTATTACCTACTAAGTAAAATATTAAATGTCTGGAATAAACACAGAAAAACAGTAAGTCCAAATTCTCTTCTCTTGTTTTGCTGTTAAATGTTTATTTCTATGAATAGAAAAGTATTAAAAGCTCAGTGAAGAATTAATAAGTAATTTAGTTGGCAAAGTTTAATAATTAATAATACAAAGATAAAATATTTTCAGAGACTTAATTTACAACGGTCCAGTCTACCTGACTGATTTCAATAATTTTCAGATAAGTAGTATTGTATTAAAGAGTTGCAGAAAAAAGTCATTGAATTTAAAAATCTCATAATATTTTGGAAATTTGGAACAAGTTTGGAACATTTGCTGGGCCTTATCTATAAACTGTTGGCAAAGTATGATTAACTCAACTGAGAAAAAAATTGTATGGTACACATTGATGTAAAATTTTAATGTAGTAGCAGAGAAGCAACACTAGAAATTTCAATAGGAAAGGAATATTAAATCTATCTCTTTCATGTAATGTTTTTTATGCCACCCAATTTCATTCTACTGACAAAAAGTTCTGCACTGCAGATTCCAATGATCCCTGAATCCTCTTCCAGTGCTGAAAAGTGCTTCTGATTTGAGTAATTTATATTATTTCTAATGTTGCATTTTCTAAAAGAGAAAGAAATGCTTTGGTCATCCGCTACTTTCATTTTCTAGAATAGATCTGTGTTATTCTAATATGTGAAAACTAGAACGATAGTGGGCAATTGAACCTCAGTCTATTTTGAGGTATGTATTTATAAAAAGATTTTGTAAGACGATCAGTGCTATCAGCCCAAAAGATTTAAGACTAATGGATTATTGTATGATTTCTAAATTTATTCAAGACCCTTTGGAAGGATATTTCAGAATCCAAGTGTATTTAATCTGTTCCATCATTCCATTGTCATTATCAACATATTAATTTCTCCCTGTTGATATCTCAAAATTTTAGTGAGGATTTCCTTCTTTAAAAATAAAATATATTCTTGGCAGAGCATTTTCTTCTCTATGTTTAACAACTGTACCTTTAATAAATTTCAATCTATTTGTACAGATGTTAAGTTTAATGTTACAATAACTTCCTAAGTATTTTTTAGAAAAAAAAATCAATGATCTGTTGGTAAGATTCCAGTCCTCTGGTAAGGAAGCCAATTTTTAGTGACATCATATCATTTTGATAACTAATCAATATTTTCACATTGAAATTCATTAAGAACTGTCGAGTATATAGTATGCAATCTCAGTAATGTCTTGATTTTTAATCTTTCAACTACGAACTCCACATTTAGGATTTTTTTTCACAAACCAAACTTATTTTGCATGTATTATCCTTTATGATCTGCAATGTGTAAAAATATATTCAGCTGTTCTATCTTTGTTAGCTAATACAGGTAGTCCTTGACTTACAACAGTTCACTTGGTGACCCTTTGAAGTTACAAATGTGCTGAAAGAATGACCATTGCAGCATGACTGTGCACCCATGGTCACATGATTTACATTCAGATGCTTGACAACTGGCTCACCCAGGGTCATGTGATTCCCCTTTTCAACCTCCTGACAAGCAAAGCCCATTGGAAAATCCAATTCATTTAACAAACCTGTTACTTATTTCACAACTGCAGTTAAATGTGTCTTAACAAATGTGTCATAAAATGGAGAAAAATCACTAACAGATTTCTCACTTAGCAACATAAATTTTGGGCTCAATTGTAGTCCTAAGTTGAGGACTAGTTGTAGCTTGTTATTTATTTACCATTCACTATTGCTGTTTCTTTGTGTTTCAAGAAAATTGTTTATTTATCCAAGTGTATGGCCATAATAAAGATTGATTGGAGTTTGAACTGCTTCCTCTAAACATTTTAGCAAACGTGGGATAAAGATGTCACAATAGCAACAATGTGTACATATGTTTTTAACTGACTAATTATTCATGCTCATGTCCTTAGTAAGCTATAATATTCTAAATTTCCTGAATTGTCCTAATATGATTTGTATTGCAATAAAATCTTGGATCAGTATCCAAAGTCTAACCAGAAATTATATTGCTCATAATGGAAGGGACTTTTTCCTTATAGTATAGAACCCAAAGGTTTCGAAGGTTGTCATAGCCGGGATTGGCACTGGGGATAAGCTCCCATCGCTTATAAAATGCTCCCAATGGCGTGCGGCTCAAATAGCCTCTGACAA
>BHFT01045442.1:0-30696 GCA_004320025.1 Laticauda laticaudata | reverse complement strand
GTTGGCTGGAGATGTGTCTGGTAGCAGGTCTTTCCTCTGAATGGTGACCTGCTTGCGAGCTGCTTCCCTTTATATCCACGGGGATGATGCAATGCATCCTCCTCGCATGCGCAGTGAACGCTTTGCATCCGCTCTGCATCCGCTAGGCGTCCGCTCTGCATCCGCGTCATCTGCTCTGCATCCGCTCTGCATCCGCTCTGCATCCGCGTCATCCACTTGGCATCCGCTCTGCATCCGCTCCTTCTGCTGCGCGTCCACTTCACTGTTCTCCCCCGGAAGCCCTGCGGATGTGTCATCCATTTCCATCCACTTCCATCCGCTAGGCTTCCTTTGAGCATCCGCTTAACATCCTCGCTACGTCCTCCCCATGTCCATTCCTTTCCGTTGTTGTCTGTTCTCTTTATGCAAATTTGGGGCACTTTTGAGAGTGGATAACAATGGACGGAAAATTTGCTCGTCCGCTGTGTCCTTTTTATATACGTTTTGCATCCGTCGGCCGATGTGACCTAGCCTTAAGCTGGTAACATCCCCCTTTAAAGTACATCTGTTCCTTTGTTTTCATGAAATTGTTCTTTCTTAGATCTAAACCTGGGCAGAAAATATGGTACTCCCATTTCCAGTTGTTTCTTATAACAACTCCCTTATGCGTTAGGTTAAGTTGAGAGTGACTGACCAAAATCACCCAGTCAACTTTCTTGGCTTAAAATGGACTTGAACTTGGGCCTCAGTGGTCATAATCCAACATCTTAATTACTACTTGATATTGTCTCAAACAATGAAATCACCTTTGTGAAGAACAATTAAAAAAAACCAGAATCTGAGATCAGATTTCATAACCATGGAAACTTTGTACTTTGGTATTGCAGAAGAATCCTAAGAACACCAAAAATATCTTGGAAAATGAGTGGACCATCAACAAATCAAACCAGAATTTTCACTTAAGGTATTCATGGTCAGGCTAAAATTATCCTATTTCAGACACATTCTGCAGTGTGTCCAGCTCTCTGGAAAAGTCTTTAATTCTTGCAAAAGTAAAAGGAAGAGAAGAAAATGATTGCCAGCAGCAAGATGGATGGACTCAATTACATTAGTGATGGATGCACTGGTAGAAGAACTAAAGCATGGGTGTTATTTGATTTGATTTGACATAAAATATAAAAAGTAATTAATGTATATAATGATATAATGTTAAAAATTTACAGTCTTGTAGGGCCTCATTACTAGCTGTTCTGGGCCACATGTGGCCTGGAGGCTTCATGGACATGCCTGATCTAAAGGACTAGATTAGAGGACAGACTGTCATGGAGAAAATCAATCTATTATGGTTGCTAGGAATTGACACCAACTCGATGGTATCTAATCTACCAATTTTCTGGTGGATGCCATTTGCAGTTTGATGTACATAAGCCACTCTAATTATTTAGAGTAATCTGTTAACTTTTTTTTTGCAGTGTAAATGTTGCTATAGAGATCTAATTTTAAATTGATCTTATTCTGTATTTTTACTATTTCTTCACAACAATGTGAAGTTACAGCTGCCAGTTATTTAGCTGGTGTTGGCCTTCATATGCATCAAATTCTTTTGAAGAACCTAGGATATTGTAATGTATCAGCATAGAATATGTGAGAATGTAAACAACATGGCCTTTTGCAATTGACAGATGGAAATTTTATCAATGCACATATTTTTAAAAGTGCTATCCAAGATTGTTTAGTATGACACCCAGTGTGCCAATAATCATTGGGACAACCATGGACAGTAATCTTTCAGTTTTGATTTTCAGATCTTCAAACTTTACAATGTCCAATTCTACTACCCCCTGGTATTGCCACATCAATTATCCACACTTTTGTCTTCTCAACCACAATTATATCGAATGTGAAGCAAGTCTTCCATCAGTCTGTATTTTGAAATCTCACACTATTTCAACCTACTCATTTTCATATACTTTTCCCCAACAATATATTTTGACTAATTTTTCATTACTAGTACATGATAATTTTTACCGTGGAAGTGTTTCAGCCACTTATTGGGTGGGGGAGCCACCTCCATAACTTCCACAGTTTCCGCTGCTGCTGCCACTGTTGTTGGAGACGGCGCTGGCAAGAGATGGACAGCTGCAGGTCGGCCTGGGCGTGCTTGGAATGCAGGAACAGGCTGCGCACTGGGACTTTTGGAAACTTGCAAAGCCTGAGACTGGAGCACCAAGGGTAGCAGCAGCAGAACCGCTCGCTCGGCTCTTCTCATGCCCACCCAGCCATTCGGGATTAAACCAAAACGCAGTGTGCGACGCTCCCAGGTACCTCAAAATGTTTTTTTTTCCTGTTGTTACGGGAATGGGGGAAAAGTCAGAGTGACTCAGATGCTGTTATTGGAGACAGTGCTGGTGAGAGAGGCGGCAGCAACAGTGGGAACCGTGGAAGCTACGGAGGCCTGAGAAGCGGCTAAAACGCTGCCAGCGGACATCCACGCTGATGCCACCTGCCTAACCCGGGTCTGCAGGAAAAGTACTTGGTGGGGGTAGGGAGTCCTCTGCGTTCCACCATGATTGGCTGTTTGGAGTGGCTGATGGCGAGGCATAGCTGCCCGCAGGGCACTCCTAATGGCAAGTTCCCCCCCACCTTTCCCCCCAATTTCGCATGTTTTAAAATAGGCCTAAATTTGGGGGGGGGGCTTAATTTCATTTTATGCCTAGAAAACATGCTGGGTCTTCCTATTGGGGGGGGCGTATTGTTGGAGAAACACGGTATTATTGTTATTTGTAAACAAGAATGTGAAGTCACAGCTGCCAGTTTTTTTCGCTGGTGCTGGCTTTCATATGTATTGAGTTCTTCCCAAGAAGCTAGGATGTCATAAGGTATCTATGTGCAGATTATTATTTACTATTAAATGCATATAAGATATGGTGGCACAGTGGTTAGAGTGTAGTACTACAGGCTACTTCGGTTGCCTGCCAGCTGCCTTCAATTTGGTAGTTCAAATCTCACCAGGCTCAAGTGACAGCGTTCCAGCAACCCTCCATTTCAATCAGTAACTCCGAGACAAACATATCTCAAAAGTACCTTTATTAGGATAGTAATTGGCACATCTGTGATATCCTGAATATGAAAGTTTCTGGGCTTCCCACAATTTCCCAAACTACAAATCTATCTCCCCTTGGCTGTCATCATATCACATGGCCCAATCACGATCCGCCCAAAAGTAAGATCCTTATTTCATCCTGTGCTATACCCAATGACCTTGAACTAACAAAATAATTTTATTTTGTCTACTTAGCTACTCAATTGAATCCACCCCGGTCCCACTTTCTCAAGCTTGTGGCAGCGTGGAAACATCAAATCTCTTTGGAAGTATGGCTTCCAAAGCTGACATCAAGGTTGACTCAGCCTTCCATACTTCCAAGGTGGGTAAAATGAGGACTCAGATTGTTGGGGGCAATAGGCTGACTCTGTAAACCGCTTAGAGAGGGCGGTAAAGCACTGTAAAGCAGTAAGTCTAGATGCTATTGCTATATGAAATTTTGTACATTTGAATTTTGACAAAATTAAGGCATTCTCAAAATATGCTTGTATACATTCACTTCATTAAGCATGGGATAAAAGCTGAATCTATATGTGGATTCATATGTAGATCTCCACTTATATAAAAGCACATATCTCTGCTTCTGTACAGTGTTCCTTTCATTTAGCAGTCACCAAAAGCTTTGATCCAAATGTATTTTAGTAGTGACAGAACTGGGATTTCTTGCCAGTTTTCTTTCTAAAAGATATAATAATAAAATCAGTGGACAGTTTTGAAATATCCTTTGTGTGGTCTTGAAAAAGCATTATGTGCATAATCCTCAGTGTACATCTTAAAAATTATTAATTTCATGGGGAAATTCTACAAAAACCTTTCTTGTACATTCTGGAGATTGCTTGTTTTATTTAGAAATAAGCAAATAGAAGTAAGCAAAATGCACAAACTTATAGATCTGCTACCTCAGGTCTCCTGGTAGGAGATAACAGCACCTCCTGTCAGCTCTTCTTGACTTTTTGTGTCTTTATTTTTTAACATAGTAATTTTATCAAACATTACAATTAAAAAGATTAAAAATCAAATACAAACTGAAAAAAAAAACCAAAGAAAGCATCAAAGAAAGCAAGCAAGTCAAAAAATATGAAGAATATAGAAAGAAAAATAAAAGAACTATGTCAGGAGCACTTGTGGGAGATCTCAAGTCCTCTCATTTTGCGGAGAAGAATTATGAAGAATCAAATTACTTGCAGAATTTTCATTCCACTGTAATCATTGGCTCTGCTTTCATTTCTTCCCTGGAAGTCCATTTTCTGTGTCCTCAGCTGCCCTCCTCTTTCACTTTCTCTCTCTCTTGTTCTTTCAGTGAGGAAGTGAACTGAAATCTATGAGCCTTATTAGGCCCACAAACACCTTCCTTTGAGTTCACTAAATTCCCTACCCTATTTGACTTTTAATTTCTTCATTTTTAAGATTCTTTTAAATGAAAAGAAAGATTCTTTTAACAGTGGGAAAGTGACATGCTGAAATGAAAAATGCCAGCCTACAGTGTCATCTTTCTTTTTAAGGATTAATCTGGAGCTTACAATGGCCCCCCACATGTATTCTTAGAGAATAAAAATGATTGCGTATGTGTGTGCGATAGGGCTTTCTTGGATATATGCCCATTTGCCTGGGGAAGAAAAGGATTCTCTGGGAAGGGGCAGTTAGAAGGAACATATGATGGATTACAGTGAAGTGGCAGTTTCCCAGGAGCACATTCCAAATTGGGGGGGGGGAGGCAAAATAAGAGACCACAAAGGCCAAAGCTATATAGGAAACAATGGAAGCAAGTTAGCACAGTCATTTCCTAGGATCTCCTATGGTATATCCATTAGGGTGAGAGTATTAAATATGTAGTGTGACAAGATTCTGTCTACTGGATGTAAGCAGGTGTGGAATTCTACCAGTTGTCACCTATTCGCTAGAACCGGTTGTTAACATTCTAAGCAGTTCGGAGAACNATTACATTCTTGGCAGGACTAGACTTCCTGTCTCTGCAACTTCTCTGGAGTTTTTTTCCCCTCCTTTGTTGGTACTTTGCTTGTGTGGAGTGACCATTCAAAGTTACAATGGCACTGAAAAAAGTGACCAATGACCATTTTTCACACTTACGACTGCTGCAGCATCCCCAAGTCATGAGAGGCCAGGCAAGGAGATGCGTGCCTTGATGTGAGTGATATTGAGTTGGCCAGACATGACCATCAAGCCATGTCCACCCAATCACATGACCACCAAGCCACAACCACCACCTAAGCCATGCCCACAGAACCAGTTGTTAAAAATTTGAATCCCACCCCTGGATGTAAGCAAATAAAGAACTGAACTTCAGTGGCATTGTTCAAGGTCATTCATAGACTGTGTCTGACAGATATCAAGAAATAGTGTCACTTCTTTGAATTTTGATCAGTGGCTGTTTATGACAAGCACATCGCAGCCATGTTGTTAATGCACAAGACATCACGGTGGCAGTCCTTTTCTGAGAATGCCCAAAGCGGCTCTCAAAAATTCAAGGCTATCCACTATTCCCCCTCCCCCCATTGACACAGATACCAAGTCATTCAATTCTGTTTAGTTAAGGAAAAGATGAGAGGCAGGATAACTGGAGAAAGGAGGAAGATCAAAGGGAAAGGATGGAATACAAGAGAAAGCAGAACAGCTCTTGGATTTCTGGCTACAATTTGTTGTAAGCCACAAAGCAGTGTTAAGTAAAGTTGGAATTGGTGTATATATGTTTATATTTGTGCAGTTGTAGAGTAATGAACTCAAGAGCCTTTTTCTTTAGATAGTAAAATTTCCAAAAGTTATTTATTGTTCCAGATCATTTTTTTCCTGGTACATAACTTATTTTTAATTTTGCAAAGACATTCTTGACTTATTTGATTCCAGAACTTTTCTTATTCAGTTTTTCAAAATCTGCTGAAACACTCAGTCCTTTTTTCCCCAATCAAAATTTTACTATTATTTGTCCAAACAAAACATCAAACAAAAATGTTGGTGCAGATATACTTTCTCAAATCAGGGGATTTATAAAATCAACTGAAAATGGAAACAAAGTTGTGCTTTGTAAAAATACTAATAGTCCTTATTTGGTGACCACAATTGGGACTGGTGAAGCAGTTGCTAACTGAAACAATGTATGTGCTTACAATCTTCAGCTTTCATTTGCTTTCTAGACCAACTGTATACATGATTGTCAGCTTTGTAGCTTTGCAGGAAACCATTTAGCCTTCAGCTTGCAGCCTCGATGTGATCCCTAGCAATTTTTTGTATGCTTTTCAAGAGCTATTCTGAAGGTTTGTAATGCCCTTTGAAGAAATCCGTTTTCTTCTTAGTTAACTGCTACTTCTTGATGTACAGTGAATCATTCATTTTAGGAACACAGTTGGGCTCCTTTATATATCGTATTTGTTTTTTTGAGAAATGTGGGTTTTATCCAGAAGTGGTATTCAGCAGGTTCTGACAGTTCTGGAGAACCAGTAGTGAAAATTTTGAGTAGTTCGGAGAACCAGCAAATACCATCTCTGACTGGCTCCGTCCCCATCTATTTTCTGCCTCCCAAGTCCCAGCTGTCTGGCTGGGTCTTCTTTTGTTGCCCTACACAGGAGAATGGAGCTGGAAAGCAGGTTAGTGGGGTGGGGAGGGAATGGGATTTTGCAGTAACCTTCCCCCCCAGAGTGGGGAGGGAATGGAGATTTTGCAGTACCCTTCCCCTGCCACATCCACCAAGCCATTCCCACCAAGCCACGCTATGCCCACAGAACCAGTAGTAAAAAAATTTGAATCCCACCACTGGTTTCCATGTTGAGTTCACACATTGTGCTTAGAGAGAATATGCTTCAGTTTTAGTTTAGTGTAATGTGTGAAGTTACCCATAATGAAAAAAGATCAATGACATTATGAAAAAGTCAAGAAAAATCTTGACTTAGTAGAATGTCTTGAGGCAATCCATATTACATTGTTTCTTGCCTTTTCTTGTTTCTTGTATATATATATTTTCTTCCATTCATTTGTACCTGATTCTCAGAGACTGCTTTGACAAGTCCCTGCAGTTTTCTTGGCCAGGTTTTTCCAAACAGCTTGGCTATTGTCTCTTTCCTAGGGCTGAGAAAAAGTGACTGGCCCAAGATCAGACAGCTGGAATTGTGCCTCAGGTGGGACTAGAAGTCATGGGCTCCCAATCTGTAGCCTGATGCTTTGATCACTAAGGTAGTCCTCACTTAACTACTGCAATTGAGTCTAGAATTCCCATCATAAGTCATTCGAGTCATTTGTGTCCTCATTCCATTTTAAAATCATTTTTATGATGGTGGTAAAATAAGCCACTGCTATCATTAAGAGAATTGCATGGTAACTAAGAAAACCACGTGGTCTTTAAACAAATCCATTCTCCTACATGCATGTTTTTTGATAGAAACCAGCAAAACATGTTCCAAATCATGGTCATGTACTGGTACCGCAACTGATCATAAATGCGAGCCAGTGGACAAGCACCCAAAACGAGATCATGTGACCATGAGCTAAATGTGACAGTTATAACTTTTGGGAGTCCATCATAACTTTAAACAATCATTAAAACTGGATTACTGTACACCAAGATGAGTCTCATTTCTTTTAAGTATGCTTAAGTTTAAAAACAAAAGTTTATTTCTTGCCTTTCTTTTTCTGTTACATGTTCAGACTGTAATACCACAAAACTGATGTGTGCAATTACTCATTCCAAGAGAAGGTTAAAATACTGTTTACAGAAGTTAGAAAAATAACTAGCTTTACATGGTGCTAATTTAGGAAAAAGGATTTCCTTCATTACATTTAGGAACAACAACAGAATAGGATAAAAAATACGGCAAGTAAAATATATTTTTCCCTGTGATTGCTTATTCTAGAAAGTAATTTTGGCCTGCTCTCTTGAAGCAAGGCTTCATCTTTCTCTTCAGAAAGGCACTTAGGCGAGGTAATATGTATTTGCAATCTCAGCAGGAAATAATGGAATATAGGTAGAAGCTGTGAGATTATCTGGTTCTAATAAAAGCACAGAAAAATTAAAGGGCAAAAAACTCTATCCCTATTGTCATTTCTGATGTTTTTATTTATTAAATCAATTACGTAGCCACCGAATCAATGTGCACATTAGGGCAGTGTGCACTAGTAACCCTTCCCCCCATCAGAACAGAAGTATAAATCAGTATTTTAATGGTAATACAGTAATATAACATACTAAGAGCAGTCTCTGAAGAAAAATAAGGTAGAATGATTGTCTAGGTCTACCATCGCTACCTTAGGTGTGTGCACAATAGATTAATAAATGTAGTTTCTTTTTATGGAATAATGAGAATGAAAATATCTTGATGGAATTCATTTTTTAAATTTTAATTACAGACACAAATAGTGGGGAGTCTCTTCCTGTTAACTTTATGTAGAACAGTATGAACATGTTTCACTGAAATCAGTGAGGCATAGTATGTTTTTTCAATTGATAAATTTCAGAGATTTAAATCTAGTTGCTTTTAGTGGATTGTGCTTCATTGTTATAGTTAAGAGGAGTCATGAGTCATATCATCTATTTAAAATGTTTGCATAAATACATGACATATTTTGAGAAGGTTTAAAAAGTAAATAAAGATCAACTTTCAAAATGGCAAAAAAGATGCAAGATGGTGACAGGCAACAGGGAGAAAGCTGAACTGCCTAATTCCTACTTTGCACCTGTCTTTTCACAAAAGGAAAAAAAAGGAGTCCAACCTGTCACAGCGACACTGTGGGGAGCAGAAGAGAAATGCAGATCAAAATAGGTATAAAACTAGAGAGAGAAGATCTGGTTACTTCGAAAGAATTCAGATCCCTGGGCTGGATGGATTAAATTTCAGGATATTAATGGAACTGGAAGGTGCCATCTCAAACCTACTGACTGGAATCTTTGGGAAAGCTTAGAATACAGGGGACATGCCAGAAGATTGGGAACAAAGACTTGGATTGTTGCTCCAAGACTTTGAAAGGGGGGGAAGAGTTAAGAAACTATAGCTTTACATCAATATGAAAGAGTCTATCATTATAGCTAATCTCAGTAAAAATAATTATAGCAATCCTGTGGAAGGTATTTCAACAAGTCTGGGTAGAGAGTAAGAATAACTTTGACCTTGATAAAGCTATGCAATAACATATGCAAATAGGGCAGAAACATTTTTTAAGCCTAGACTAGAGCAACAAGATATTTATTTACTTATGTATTTCCCACCTTTGTTATTTTTACAAATAAGTCAAGGTGGAAAACATATCCCACAGTATCTATCTTTCCATTCCCCCTCCCTCCTGCCATCACAACTGATGGAAGTTTCTTGGAAGATAAATGCTTTGTTCTTCCTCAAGGGGAAAAAAAAAAGTCTAGTTGCCCCTTGAAAGAAAATAACTTTTGAGACTTAGCCAACACACCGTCTCCTTTCTATTTTTCCCTCAACCACCCACTCACTGTGAGGTGAGCTAGGCTGAGAGAGAATGACTGGCTCAAAGTCACCCAGTTGGCTTTCACGATTAAGGTGGGACTTGAACTCATGGTTTCTCACTTTTGAGCCTGGTGCCTTAACCATTACTAGACCAAATGTCCTGAAATGGCTCTGGTGGACCCCTCCCTGAATTGTAAGAGTAAAAGGAGGAGGAGGAGTTGCACCACAATCAGAAAGTCAAGATTTTGTTATGATAGCCAATCTCAATAAAGTTGATTTCCTGATCTGGTTTACTGAATGAGGCTGACAAAATTGTCCTAAGTGAAACCTTACGCCATCATTCGTTTTCGTTATCTCATTGGTTGCTATCCTTTCTGGGGTTTTATATTTTTGGTCTCTCCATAGATTCTTTACTTTTTTCATTACATGCTCTATATTAGCCATCAAGATTTTGTTGTGATAAGTCTAATGAATGAATCAATGTTTATTCTTTCATGAGATTCTTCTTTCCTATCCTAGAATGAAGTCAAAGTTGTCATAAATAACACCCCCATCTACCTTTCCCCACTCGCTAATATATCCTCATCCGAAAACTAAGGAGGGACTGTATTGTTATCTGTTTTCATTGTCTAGTATAGTTGAAAAATCACATGCTCATTTGGAAGCCTTATTTCCATTTCCGCAGGTGAGAAAAGAAGGCTCAATCAATCAATCAGAATAGAAGTAGAAGAAACCTTGAAGGTCTCTCTAATCCAACACTCTGCTCAAGCAGGAGACCCCATTTCAGACAAAGAGGCTGTCCAGTCTCTTCTTAAAAACCTCCAGTGATGAAGCACCCACAATTTCTGGAGGCCAGCTGTCCCGCTGGTGAATTGTCCTCACTGTTTCGGAAGCTTCTCCTTAATTCCAGGTGGCTTCTCTCCTTGGTTTGTTTCCATCCATTGCTTGTGGTACTGTCTTCAGGTGTGAGACTTGGTTGACCCTCTCCTCCTCTTTGCGGCAGCCTCTCAAATCCTGGGATGCTCTTATCATGCCAAGCGCAGCTTTAGAAGAAGAGCTCATCTTTTTAAATCGGTGGGAGCGAGAGAGACACCCAGGTGGACAAGGCGAAAGCTCTTTCGCCCGACAGAAAGCGCCCCATGAGAAGAACGCAAGGGAGCCGATTCTACCCTCCGTCCGGTGATGACTTAAGATGTTTAATCTCTCAATGTATGTCTGCGCGTCCACCGTCAGGATTTTAGGGACGAGCGGGAAAGCTGGCAGGCACCAAAGCCAACAAATTTCCTCCGGTGTGCGGCTGCTTAAACTACGCCCAAGTCATTGAACAAAGCTGCCCGTTCCAGGGCGTTGATTTCACCCGCTTCTTCAGTTCCCCATCCCACCCCCTCCCCCCGTCATGTGGCTGTCTTCCTGACAGCGCACGCGCAGTAGCTGGCAGGGCGAGCATAAGCCTCCATTTTGTTGCCATTTCTCTCCATTCGACACCCCCCCCCCATCTCCTTTTCTTTGCTGCTGTACTGAGAATCGGGACGTGGGAAGGGGAGGAGTAGGTGGTGGGTTGAATGTTTGCCACGGGGGGGGGGAGTTTCTCTGGGGGAATGCCCAGATTTGGCTTTGCAAAATCAGGGAAGGCATCCGCATCTCCTTCTTCAAAAGGGTCACCTCCCCGCTTGCTCACCTGGGCGGACTGAGATGCGCCTCGACAAAAGTCAACGCCTTTTGCTTCGAAGCTTGCAAAAGGACTGTAGAGTTAGCGATGTCACAGCCACTCAAACCATTGCTTGCTAAGGCGGTGAAGGGTGTGTGTACCCGTGTGAATCAAAGAGAGAGAGAAAATGACTTTTGCAGCTGTGTGGTAGTGTGTTTAACTACACTTACTGAATAAGGCGCGCTGGCTAGTTTGCACATTTTAAAAACCACAATTTTAACCGAGTGGGCTTCCTGAACGTCTTAAATGTATGAATCCTGATGATCACAGCACTCAATGTAATCCTGAAGGACGCTTGTAACCATGGCTGTCATTATAAGCAAACACTTGGCTTTATTCCCACAACGCCCTAAGCCATTAAATACAATGTACAAACCCTTCAATACCAGAGTTTACATACTAAGCCAAAGCTAATCAGAACACATTATGGTTTAGAATAGCCCTTGGCTGTGAAATCTTTAATGCTGTCACAAACTCTGTAACTTGGGTGTAATTTTGCTCTTCTGAATTAATTGATGCAGATTCAATAATGCTACACAGTATTCCTGAAGTCTGCAACCATCGCTTATTGGGCATGTATTCCAAGGTTTGATTAATATGGTTGGACTATTCTCTGTGTAGAAGTGAGGATTATTAAAAGATGATGAGCTCTTTCTCTCATGAATAAGCTATTCATCTGTGAAGCAATTTCATCTTTTGGTCCTAGATTTTGCTTCTGGATTTTCCTAAAACCTGCTTATGCTTTTGCTTATTGCTCACATGGTCTTTTTAAGAAGAAGAAAAATGGTTGTTATCTTGGGGGGTATACACAGATATGCTCACATGTCCTTGTTATTTGAATAGGGGACACTTGCAGATTCTCCTGACATCAATTTTCAAAACTCCGAAAGCCAAGTGTTAGATGTTGGTTTATTAGATTTCCATGATACTCTTTGCAGATACTCAAAATAATAGTTAGGATGTAGTTAATCAGATTTAAGGAAGTCTAAATAAAAGCCATTTATTTGTACTGGTAGTTGATGGCTGTTCAATTTTGACCAAGAGTTGTCGTTAACTTTGAACTATAATTAGATTTGGTTTGAAATGTATTTCCATTTTTTATATTTAGAATTGTCCTGAGTTTTCCATGTGTATGTCAGTGTTCTGCATATGCCTCAGGTTGATGGGATGTGAGCAACTGTATGTTGGTTCACAGGATGATTTATAGACTACAGATCCTTTTGTTGTCCTTCAGTTGCTGAGTTGTGTCTAACTCTTTGCAACCCTATGGGCCATAGCATGTCAGGCTCCCCCTGTCCTCCACTTCGCAAAATGTGCCCAAATTCATATTCACTGCATTGACAACACTATATAACCATATTGTCCTCTGCCATCCCTGTCTCCTTTTACCTTCCATCTTTCCCAACATCAGGGTGCTTTCCAATGAGTCTTCTTTCTCAGGTGGCCAAAATATTTAAGCTTCAACTTCAGTACCTATCTTTCCAAAAAACAATCAGGATTGATCTCCTTTAGGATTGACTGATTTGATCTTCTTGCAGTTCAAGGAACTTTCAAGACCTTTTCCAACACCACAATTCAAAAGCATAAATTCTCTGGCGCTCCTATTTCTAGTGAAATATCCTTCGAGTAAAACTGAGTTTTTCTTCAATTTGTTTCACATGTGTCAAAATGCGATAAAAACTGATTGATGCTGTTCTTATTATAATCAGGGAATGCTATATTTGGCATGGGTATGACTAAGACTAGTAACCTAATTTGCAGATCCCTATATTACTAAAAAATATTATGTGAAAACCTCAGTTAACCAAAGCCTAATGGTTCCCACTGATGACAGCCATCACTGAGGGAGAATTGTGACACAGTACATGAATTATCAGTATGAATAAATGGAGCGAACTAAAGCAAAGTAGGTACATTGTAAATTCATAAAATTAAAGGGAAGAATAAAATAATAATTAAAGTAGCATGACATGGAACAGGGAAGAAAAAATCAATGTGGTGCCAGAGGAGAAACTTGGAGGCTGAGTAGTTGTAGTCCTTTCTTAGGCATGAAAGCATGAGAGTGACCTTGGGGTGATCTCTCTTTCTCTTTTAGCCCAGCCCACTTCACAAGGTGGTGGTGGTGGGAAAAATAGATCAGCATTTTGTATACTGTCTGGAGTAGTACAAAATATGTGGGTTATAATAATACAATACTTTACAATTGGAACCAGAATGTCTGTTGTAAGTGATTGAAATCATATGTTGACTTGGATCTCATTTTATAACAATGTTTATGGTGGTCATTAAGTGAATCATCATGGTCATTAAATGAATCACATGGTAGTTAAATTGACCCACTTTCTCAAATTAATGGTTTTTTGCTGAAAATCTGCAAAAAAGTTTGCAAATCATAATCACCTGACCATAGGACACTGCAACTGGTTGTAAACATAAGCCGGTTGCCAAACAACCAAATTGCAATCCTGTGACCACATGGATCATGCAATGGTCATAAGTGTGAGTACAGGTCATAAGCCATCTTTTCCAAGGTCATTGTAACTTTGACCTATTTTTAAACTTTGACCCGTCGTTAAAGAACATTGAGACTAACTGTAATAAGTCACAGTAGTAATGGTATAGGTATGAATGAAATGTATGTACGTCAGAAAGAGTGATTGGGTGTTAGGTTGTTATGAAAGCATATGAAAGCAGGAATCTATGAATGATTATAGTTACATGCTGTACTCCAATAAATGGTGGCAATAGAAGAGCCAGTTTTCTGAATAAATGAAAAATCAAACATTGTCTGCAACCATGAACAGAGAATGGAAATGCTGAGGGTGAAGGTTTGTTCTCTGAGCTTGTAGGTTGGCTTCCGAACATTTCATTACTAGGCTAAAGGCCCGGTCCCACTGCACTTACGGATGCAAAGAAGATGTAAAACGTTAAAAAAAGCTTGCCATCCACTGGAAAACGCTATGCATCCGTTGTGTACTCACTGCATAACGTGTTTCATACAGCTCATATCTCGTGACCAGGCATCCGTCTGAGATTTCCATCCAGATTTCATCCGCGTCAAGAAGTTTTGAGGCTGCACCAAAACTGTGAATTCGAACGGTATGAACTTTCCGCTGGTAGCGTATGGTCCTATCCGTGAGCATCATACGGCAAACAAACGTTTCTACTGTCGTATTATCGCGTTAAAACGTCTGCATGTAATCCTCTCTGCCATCCTCTGGCCACATCCCTCAACTCACATCCGCATGCATTAGGGCTTAAAAGGAATGAGCGAGAGGAACCAAACGTACAACGGGAATGTGCTAACAGTTGGTTAAGTAGGCACGGAAACACTAGAAAAGGATGTAGCGTATGGCAATCTCGTATAATAAAGTATCAAAACGGTACAAAACGTTTGCCTATCTGTAGGATGTCTCCGTATATTTGGATGTCTGCAGTATACCTGCTAAGTATGTAGAAGAGGCCGCCGCATAGCAGAACAACCGATATTTTTCCATAAAAAGGGGAAGAAAATCATGCATGCCGGATGCGTACGGAATGCGTGGACAGATAAAGTCCCACTATGGTTGAACTGGAGGTTTTATGCTATCGCCAAACTATCCTTACTCCATTCCACAAGCAATGCAAAGGCTTAACGCATTTTTTCAAAGTGTTTCAACGCAACAGCTTTATTAAGTAAACAAGAATAACAAGTAAAACTAAAGTGTCTTTATGCAAAGATAAACATTTCTCTATTGGTAAACTTTATGGACTTTATTAAAACAAGCCACTAAATGCTAAACCACAAATCAAAGTGTGCTTAAGTGTGTCTAAGGCAAAGATACAAGCCTTTATTAACTTTCTTACGGTACTATTATGATTAATACAAAAAGCAAAATGAACCAAGTAAAGTGTCTTAAGCAAAAGTAAACTTAAGCAAGTACATACTCAGTCTCTGACACTATTGCTCAGTCACATTGCTGAGGTCAATCCGCTTCCATAAGGTCTCATCTGCTTAAGACAGGCAGCGGACTGTGGAGGTGGGCTGTGGCTTAGCGAGTGCTGGATACTGAGGCCCCACTCGGGTGCTTGGCCCGAGCGGGTGTACAACAGGGGATGCGTGTGTCAGGAAGCTGTGCCAGGAGCTGACTTCAGTCGCCGTGAGGTTGAGAGAGGCGCCTTCATCAACGACTTGAGATGTAAAGCGCCCTTTAATACTGCATGACAGATTGTTCCATTGACAGGCCTTGGCTGTGGTGTGGAGGCAAGGAGGGACTTACCAGTCGGGGCTGTCTGGTCTGCAGCTGGGTTGAGAGACCGGTGTCGCTGCTAGGTCGCGCGATCTCGCGATGAACTGCGGCTGCAGCTCGGGAAAGTTCTGCGCTTCTGCTGTGGGAAGTCCTGGTAGTCGTACGCTTGGTAGGTGAGGGCCTGTGAAAGTGTCGCAGGGAATGGCGGACACATGCACAGCCATGGGGTGGAGGAAGAAGAGCCATGGACTGGCGGTTAGGGAGGCAGGTTCAGCTCGGAGTCCCTGGAGGGATGCTGTGCAGAAGAAGCTGTGATCTTCTGGGCTTCATCAGCCTGCGCTACTGGGCCTCGGCAGGTCCCTGAGGGTCTGGCTCACGTAGGTGATGAAAGGGCTTCCGGTCCGAGGATGGTATGTCGCTGTGGGACCAGCTGAGAGAGAAGTTCTGTGCTGGTCTTCCATTGTGTCCCTGATCTCCAACAGCACATTGTGGTCCTGGCGCCTCCAGTCTGCCTCTGCTGCTGCATCCTCTGGAACTGGGGGTGGGGGTGGGGGTGGAATTGGCCTCTGGTGGCTGCTGCTTCCTCCATTTGTGACAGCAGGGTGTCATCCTCGCAGGATCCTCCAAATCTGCTGGCATGGGGAGTGCAGATGTTGGGGGGGTCTGTGCCGTGGGGCCCTCTGAAGAACTTGCCTGGACAGGCTTGCTGGCTCCTGCTGGAAGAGGACTGGCTATCTGTGGGCTGTCTGAGGGAGAGGGTTCTCAGAGGGGCTGCTCTCAGTGGGGTGCTCACCCTCCAGGAAACTGCACTTGGCATGACGTACATCTCCGGTCAGTGAGCTTTGACGAGCGGCCTGCCCAGATTTCTTGAGGTGTAGCTTGCCATACAGGTGTGCATGTACTTCCACCATCCAGGAGTACTTCTGCAGTGTATCCAGGCTCTCTGCCTTGTCTCTCCAAGCTGCCTGCTTCTTCTTGGTGATTTGCATACAGTCTGTGGCCCTTTCTCCAGAGGTACTGTTCTCGCTCAGCCATTCCAGCACTCATCCTCATGTTCCTGTCGAAACGGTGTACTGTTTCTTCTCTCCTTCTGCTTCCCTTGCCTCTTCCTCCCTCTGGCAGGGGCTTCAGGCAGGGCTTCAGGGTTTCAGCATCAGGGCTTTCAGGGGCTGGAGCAGCAGGGCGCTTGCAGCAGCAGGGCTTGTGAGGGCCTTGGGGCTGGTCCTACAGCGAGCAGCAGCAGCAGCAGCAGCAGGAGGTTCAGAGTCAGTGCCAGGGGTGGGATGCTGGTTTCTGTCCTTCTTGCAGGGCTGGAACGAGTAGAACAGGCTCTCTTCTTGCCTGACTGACGAACCATGGTGTTCCTGCTAGATGTATGTGGCAGCACGTCTTTCCCCTGTATGCTGACTGCATGCGTGCTGGCATCCTTTTATATCTGCGGAGCTGACTCAATTCCATACTCCGGCATATGCGGCAGTGAACGCTTTGCATCCGATATTACATCCGCACGGCATCCCTTTGTTTCCTATAGGGGTCTTGATTCATCCGCTTCATCCACTATGCATCCGCCCCTTCTGCTATGCATCCGCTTCAAAATTCTCCCCAGAACCCCTTCGCATGTGTCATCCGCGCTTCCATCCGCTTTCATCTGCTAGGCTTCCTGTGAACATCCATTTAACATCCCGCGCTATATACTAGCACATATCCGTTCTTTTCCATTCTGTTTATGCAAATTTTCACACACTTTTTGGAGCGGATGACAACGGATGGAGCCACCCCTGAATTTTGTCTGTCATCTCCTGCTGTGTCCTTTATGCATACGTTTTGCATCCGTCGGCCAGTGGGACCAGGCCTTTAGTAACATCTTCAGTAGAATTTAGCGGAATGGAAATGACTTGACCATAGGAAAAGAAAAGGTTTCAAGATCCAGGAATGAATTAAAATGGTGATGGCTATCTCCTTTAAAAATTCATCTTGTTTCAGGCCCTGCGTATTCATAACTACAGGTGGCACAGGAATGAAAGTATATCTAAAAGCATGATCACTTTGATTGTGTATTATGGAAGATTGGAAGAATTAGTGAAGGGAACTAGAGTGAGTAGAGGCAAACCATGGGGGAGTGCCGAGAGTGGATCAAGATTGGAAAACAAGGAACATGGAAGAAAAGGGAAGAAGTGGAAGAAGAACAAAAGTACAATGACTGCAGAAATAAAAAGTATGAGAAGGTAATTTTCCATCAGAATGGATGGAGTGAAAATGCTACGGAGAGATAAAAAAGTGTATGGAACACAGCAAATGGTAGTATGAACAAGTCAGGGGAAGCATTACCTGCAGCCATATAAATGTATCTCTATTTCCTTTTGTACAATAGAGATTTCTGTTGTACCTCTGCACTTCCTCA
Source organism: Laticauda laticaudata (assembly GCA_004320025.1). Lineage (NCBI taxonomy): Eukaryota > Metazoa > Chordata > Lepidosauria > Squamata > Elapidae > Laticauda > Laticauda laticaudata. The sequence goes on along the minus strand of BHFT01045442.1, from coordinate 12,863 downwards.
CTTTGGAGGTGGGCAGCCTTATCAATTTAATAAATATTTGGATGTGTTGATTAAATAGGCTGTCAAGAGACACACATAAACGAGTATTCCCAAAAATGTGGGCTGCCACTAAGAAGGCTTGCTACCCAATCTATACCCATGAACTTCACAAAGATGTATGGCCTTCAACAACCCAATCTAGATAACTCATGATTATCATAAAATGGTTCTAAAATCAAGGCCAGTCATCTGATTTGACTTATTACTGCAACTTGCAAACCAAAACTGCAGACTCCGTTTTGACCATAAGCCAAGAGCATTAGTTAAGACTATGTTTTTGCTCACTTTGTTATGTCACAGTGAGTTTGGATGTAATGGGAGAAGAAATTTAGTCCAGTGCAGTGGGAAGGCATATGGGCAAATAGAAGAAATAACAGCAAGAATAATGAGTATTAAATGTGGACTGAATATAAAAGTATCCAGTACAAAATAAGTATATTGAGGTGGTCTGGTCATAAAAGAGAATGAGTTACAAATCAGATGTATGAAGGATGGCTAAATGGGTCAGAAGGAAGGGGAAAATTAAGGCGGTCATAGTTGGATGGAGTTGATGAGATCCTGGAAAAAGTGAGAAATGAGACATTTAAAGAATTCTACCCCCAAAGCAGTATATGTGTATCTCAACCTTGGCGGCTTTAAGGTGTGTAGACACTCTAGGGCTAGATTGAGGTGGGTTCTATATTTTATAAATAAAAGTATATGAAGCAATGCCAGGATGTTGTGAAAGCTAGAATGATTTGCAAAGATAGAAATGTATGGAAAAATATTGTGAATTATTTGGTTTTTAGCTGTTTTCTAATATCAAGCTTTTGATTTATCCTGCTTTCCATTTTTTTACTCCTTTTTTTATTTTATGTAACTTTTTTTTTTTGCTTGAATGGGAATAATAATAATGGCTCTGAAATGTTAGTCAAAACCTATACGATATGCTAAATATAAACCAAAAAATATTTTTAAAGTATTGGTGCTCCATAGGCTCTTCTCGTGGCCTGCCTATCTCTACTCTAGGAATGGATTAGGTTGTCCTTGAAAAGCATCTGGAAGCTTCAGTTGGTGCAGATTGTGGCTGCGAGGACAGCTATACAGGTAGTCCTCAACTTACAACCACAGTTGAGCTCATTTTATTGTTGCTAAGTGTTAAACATATTTACAATTTAAAGTTTATCATCTTTTAAATGAATTTTTCCCCATTTTATGACTTTTCATGCCATAATTGTTTAGTAAAGCTCAGCAGCTCTTAAGTTGGTAGCATGGTTGTTAAATGAATCTGACTTCCCCATTGGCTTTGTTCATAATAAGACAACAAAAGGTTATCACTTGACCCTGGAACATGGTCACCATCAAAACAGGTCAGTTGTCAAGCATCCAAATTTTTATCATCTGGGATGCTGCTGTGAAAAGTGGTCATAAGTCACTTTTTTTCAGTGCCATTCTCACTTTCAATGGTCACTAAATGAACTGTTTTAAGTCAAGGACTGTTTTAAGTATGCGGCCCTAGGAAAACACACGTTACTGGAATGGGACAACTTGCCCCATTCCAATTTGCTGTGGCCATTTTGCTATGGGACAACTCGTTGCAGGACAATTCAATGCAGGACAACTCAAGAGAGGAACAAGTGGAAGTGCAACTCCTCCAATCTTGAGGACTTCTAGCCAGAGAAGGTTCAAATGTAAAGCAAGTCAAGTCCCACTGCAATTCATTTGTCTCTCTCTTAAGTTAGCTCACGTTGAATAGTCTTGTGACAAATTGTCCCATGGCAAGTTGGCCACAGTGAGTTAGCTGGGGTGAGTCAGATGGGGCAAGATTGCCAGGGCGAGTTGACCAGGGTGAGTGAGCCGTGGTGAGTTGTCTTAGGCCCCATGTTACACCTCTCTTCTGTGAGGTGCCCATTCCTGATTTAAGGCCCTGTCACACTGCCCAATGGATGCAAAATGGACACAACGGACGAGCAAAATGTTCCATCCGTTTCCGCTCTCAAAAGGGGCAAAAATTTGCATATTCGGAGCGGATAACACGGACGGGGGAGGACGCAGGGCGGATGGAAAGCGGATGCGGAACGGAACCCCAGCGGATGGAAGCGGATGGGAGCAGATGGCACATCCGCGAGGCTTCCGGGGGACCTCAGCAAAGCGGACGCGGAACGGATACAGACGGATGCAGAACGGATACACAGCGGATGAAGCGGATGCAGAGCGGATGCACAGCAGAAGCCTAGCGGATGCCGAGCGTTAATTGCGCATGCAGGGAGGATGCATGCGTCAGCCCCGCGGATATAACGGAAGCAGCTCAGAAGCAGGTCACCATTCAAAGGAAAGACCTGCTTCCAGACACATCGACTGCCTTGCCTGTCCTGCCTGCATGTCTGCCTGCAAGCCTTGCTGCCAGCCTCCCTGCCAGCCTCCCTGCCAGCCTTGCTGTCTGCCTGTCTGCAGCCTTGCTGCCAGCCATCTGCCTGCCAGCCTTGGTGCCTGCCTGCCTGCCAGCCTTGGTGCCAGCCTTCCTGCAAGCCTTGGTGTCTGCCTGCCAGCCTTGGCTGCCTGCCTGCCTGCCATCCTTCCTGCCAGCCTTGGTGCCTGCCCCCTGCCAGCCTTTCCTGCCAGCCTTGGTGCCAGCCTTCCTGCCAGCCTTGGTGCCAGCCTTCCTGCAAGCCTTGGTGCCTGCCTGCCTGCCAGCCTGCCTGCCAGCCTTGGTGCCTGCTGCCTGCCAGCCTTCCTGCCAGCCTTGGTGCCTGCCTCCCTGCCACTTCCTGCCAGCCTTGGTTCCTGCCAGCTCCCTGCCAGCCAGCAACCCCATAACCATGCTGAAGCACAGCAAGCCTCAGCCATCTTGCTGCCAGCCCTTGCAAGAGGGACAGGGCTACCATCCCGCCCCCTGGCTCTCACTCTGGTTCTGCTGGGGCTTCTGCAGCACGGGCTTGCTCTTCTGGGGCTGGGGCTTCTGCTGCTTCTGCTTCTGGAGAGCTGATGACAAGCACTCCAGCACCAGCCACCTCCACAGCACCTGCACCCTTCACCCCTGAGACTGAGCGACCAAGAGGAGTGCCAGAGACTCATTTTTGTCTTATAGCTTGTTGTTAATAAAGTCTATTTTTGATTCACACACTTGCTTCATTTCTTTTTTTTTTTAATAAATTCTTGCTGGAAACTTTTAGAAATGGTTTAAGCCTTTGCATGCTTGTGGGATGGGTTAAGATAGCAGTGGGATGGGTTGAGATAGCTGTGGAATGGTGGGCAGGGATACCTTTGAGGTGGGTAATAGCTGTGGGATAGATAAACCTCCAGTGCAAGCATAGTGGGACTGTATGGTCCACCCTCCCAGGTGCCACACCTATGACCCTTTATTATCAATAACAATGTAATAATCATCCACACATGTCAACACAAACACAACTCTTTATTAAATGCCCTGTTCATTGTCGGGCCACTCAACATACATGCACAATCTCATCAGTGTGATGAGACAGGCTGAAGGAAGCATTCATTAAGCATCTACCATCCTGTCTTGCCACTCCACTGCCTCCAGCTGGGGAGTTGCACCAGTGTTTCAGGAGGTTGCGCTGCTTCTTCCCTTCACGTGAGGCTCTGTTGGGGCCTTGCACATCCTGAGTGTCTATCAGGTTTTGCCCTTGCCTCCATTCCCCAGGCTCCATGTCCCCATTGCCTCGTTGGAGGTCCACGAGCCTTTTCTGCAAGACTGGGTAGCGGGTGCGCATGAGATTGTGCAGGATGCAGCCAGCTTCCATGATCCTCCTCACGGTCTCTGAGCGATGCTGCATTGTGTGAGAAGTACCTGGAACCTGTTGGCCAGGATGCCAAAAGCGTTCTCCACCACCCGCCTTGCCCTGGACAGCCTGTAGTTGAAGATCCTCTCTTCACGGGTGAAGAGTCTGGAAGTGTAGGGCTTCATGAAGTAGGTCTGAGAGAAGGCGTCATCCCCCACGATGAAGTAGGGCACATCTTGTGTGTTGTTGGGCAGGGGTTCTGGATCTGGGAAGCCCACGATGAGGTTGCGTTCCAGCTCCTCCTTGAGGTGACTGGCGTTGTATACCTGGGCATCTGAAGATGAGCCGTTGCCTGAAGCATCGATGTACATGAACTTGTATCAGCATCAACCATGGTGAACAGGATGATGCTGAAGAAGCCCTTGTAATTGAAATAAGTGGACCCCGACTTGGCTGGAGCTTTGCAGGCCAAGTGCTTCCCATCTATGGCTCCAACGGTGTGGGGAAGTTCACTTTTGATACCACTGCTCTGCAACTTTCTTCCATCCTTCTTCAGTGGAGGGGCACTGGAGGAGCTCCTCCTTGTATTCTTCGATGATGGCCTGCACCACTTCTCTGACCACAATGCTGATGGTGTTGTTGGCACCCTCCACCGTACTGCATGCCTCTGTAGGTGGTCCCTGAGGCCAGGTGGTGCAGAGTGAGTGCCACCTTCAGCCCAGGGTCCAGGCTGGGCCAGAAGTTTGGTGTTTTGCCTTGGTCAACCTGGGTGTTAGCGCTGCACAACTTCGTCAAACATGGCTGGAGGCATCCTCATGAAGTTCTGGAATGCCTGAGTGTCTTCACTCCTGAGCTCCACCATCACTTGTTGTATAGTCGTCCTCTGTTTCTGGCGAACCATCTTCGTTCCGAGACGGTTCTTGTCCGCCCCTTTTTCTTCCCGTAGTGGAGTTCACGGAGCCTGTAGATGGCTTCGCACTGTTACAGAAGGATGGTGGCTGCCAAAAGGACTGTGTTACGATCCACCGTGGACATGACTGGATGCTTGTGGAAGAGGCAGAGGCAGATGAAGGCTGCAGAGGTCCGCACCGCAGGGCTGCTGTTCTGAAAGTGAGATCCAGATGTGTTGCTCCCCCTTTTTATAGGCAGTATAGGTGTCCCTTTGCATCCTCTAGGCATCCTCTAGGCATCCTCTAGGCATCCTCTAGGCATCCTCTAGGCATCCTGTAGACTTCCTTAATATCCGAGATAGGTCCCCTCTGCGAACGTTTTTTCCATTTTTAAACGCTTTGTTTCCGTTCTGCATCTGCTAGGCATCCGTTCTGCATCCGTTCCGCTTCCTCCCTGCGTCTTGAGCGGATGCGAGTTGCACGGATGCGGAACAGATGCCTTGCGGATATAGCGGATGCGTAACGGATGCGTAGCCGATGCAGAATGGACGAATTGGATACATTTTCCCGCGCAAAAGTTTAGAGCAGCTCAAAACTTTCTGAGCGGATGAAACGTCAATAAATGGATGCTGGACGGATTGAGAGGAAGCAAAACGGAGGCAGTGAGTACATCGCGTTAACAACGCCAACGGATGGCAAGCTTTTTTGTCCGTTTTACATCCTCTTTGCATCCGTTGGTGCAGTGTGACAGGGGCTTTATATGTCACACTTCCAAAAGCTGGTAAAAAAAAGCAACAGCTTTTCTGGAAGGATTTTTGGGAATGATTAGAGTTCTCAGTGCCAGGATTTAAAGCATTTTTTGCATATTAGGTAATTTTGAATGTATTGTTTTATTTGGTACTACATTTACATTGTGTTGAATCCACTAAGGAATGATGGAGATAAACAAACAAGTCAACAAAATATTACTGTGGTAAAGAAATTGGCCCCTGGAATCACATGGCATTTTAGATCCATTCTTTCCTTTCCTCCAGTGAGGGTCACATGGAGAAAGAAAACCCTGACAAATTCAAAGAAGAACCAAGTTATATACTTAGCAGGAGAGGTGAGCTTTGTCCTTACATGTTAGATTTCTGAAAAAGGAACAACATTGCAGTACATGCACATTAACTCCCAGTTTAATGATATCTTCTCTGATGTGTTTAGACTGTTAGGTTGGCATGTTTAGGATTGCTGTTTTACTTTAATGTCTAGTTTAACACTTCAGTTTTTACAGTAATTTTCTAAATAGCAACAGGGACTCAGCACTACTTACTGTGGTGTGTGTGTGTGTGTGTGTGTGTGTGTGTGTGAGAGAGAGAGAGAGAGAGAGAGAGAGATGTATCTTCTGCCTGCTTTGATCCTGCTGCCTTTGGTTTAAAAAAAATTGTGTGTGTGGAAAAAGGGAGTTTGAATCCTAAGAGAAGAAACATCTCCATGTGATCCAAACCCTAGCTTCAGGATGCTTGACTTCCCATTCTTAAGGACACCTCTTCATGAAGCAGCCTTTATTCTTCCATGGACCACAGACATCTGACTTTGGGATTCTTCTGAACTGAAACTGAACTGTTTTCCATCTTCCCCTGACATAAATCTTGCTCCTTGCTTAACCCATGTTGCTTTGGCAGCAATTGAGCAGATGTGATGGAAGGTAGGATATGCCTAACTCTATTGGTGCTTACCTCTAATCACCTGTAATAGTCAGTTCATGCAGGTTGTAGGCTATGCAGTGGAGAGAACAAATCCCCCATGTGGGTCAGCAATGATACAAAACAGATGGATCTAGTACAGATGTGTAGGATTCAGCTGGTTTGGACCAGTTCGAGCGAACCGGTAGTTCTGACGATTAATTGGCCTTGCCCACTTGCCTCTTCCCTAATCTGTCCTATATGTCCGTGTTTTGCAGCCTAGCTGATTCACATAGTACAGTAGATTGCCACACCTTAGCTATTTCATTCACCGGGGCTGTAGCAGAAGGTAAATTTTAGAGCTGAAAATGGGTGGTATTCAAACACTGCGTGTGCGTGCGCAAAGTGCGCGCTCACCAAACCAGGTTGTTTACACCAGTTGAATCCCACTATTGAGTATAGATCCCCTACATTGTGGGGGCTGTTTCAGCCAGCACCATTCCTTCTCCATGAGTTGGCAGGCCATGAGGATATTTAGGTGGAGATCTGCATCCCTGATTATCCCACCCCCAGATGATTAGAAACCACAGATGACTCTGGAGTAAATTACTATGCTTAAAATTAGGCTGACTTTTCACAGCCAGATATATTAGATTACATTTTTAGTTCAGCTAACATGATTAGGGTAGGCTGTGTTCTCATATCATAATAAAGTACTTATTTATTTATTCAAATTTATTATCACTCAACTCCAGTGGATTTTGGACTAGAATTATTTTAACTATGTTTTATTGAATAAGTCACAAATGCTTGGAAGCTCTATAAAACAACTAGACTGGCTAAATTCACACAATACATTAAGCCACAGGCAAGCAATAATATTTTGGATTAGGCTGCTCTGTGAACTCAGCTCATTACTGATTTCACACAATGTTCAATATATAATAAATACTCAGGTAAACTGCACGGTAGTTGGCTTTTTTTTAATGTGCTCCCTGTTGTTTACAAAACAGTTTAGGAATTACTTACAGTCTCACCACAGGAAATCTGGAGAGAGTAACTTTTAAAAATGAAATTGTAACACTAGCACATTTTGGCTATTGGAAAATTACTGTGGGAGATTTCCATTTCATTTGGTGCTCTGAACATTCCCAATCAATCCCTATATCAGAGCAAGCATACACAAAGCTCAGTTCAATTAGCAAAAAAAAAATAGCTCAATGTTTGCTTGTTTATTCATCAACAAACACTTGAAGGCAGGACAAGAAGCAATGGGTGAAAACTAACCAAGGAGAGAAGCAAGGTTGGAACGAAGAAGGAATTTCCTGACAGAACAATTAATCAGTGGAACAACTTGCCTGCAGGAGTTGTGAATGCTCCAACCTTGGAGGTTTTTTTAGAAGTGATTGGACAACTTTTATCTGAAATGACAAGAGACTCTTGCTTGAGCAGAGGGTTAGAGTAGAAGATCTTCAAGATCTCTTCCAACTCTCTTATTCTGTTAACCAATAAAAATGAGACAAAAGGCAAGCAAAAATGGAAAGAGAAGGGAGTAAACAACAGGCAAGAATTTACATTACCTATGAAACTATCAAAAAGCATAGGATATTATGGCCTCTGGATACAATATCACAGATAATTAGCATGAACAATCCCAAGGGAATTTGGCCTTTGGTTATTCCAGATTTGGAAAGTAGGACAATAGATGATCCCTTCTCCTCTTTTGTGCATCATGAAAGAAGCATGTGCAGTGATGGGATTCAGATTCTTTTACTACCGTTTTTTGGGGCATAATTTGGTGGGTGTGGCATGGCTTGATGGGCATGGCAGGGGAAGGATATTGTAAAATCTCCATTCCCTCCCCACTCCTGGGGGAAGTTTACTGCAAAATCCCATTCCCTCCCCACCCCACTATACTAACAGGCCTCTATAAAATTTATGTATTAAAATATATTAATTAATATATTATTTTAATCATATATTATTACATATGTAATATTAAAAATAAATACCTTAAATCCCAGTAGTATTTCTTACTTTTAAGTGGATTTCCTTAGTAGTAGAAAGTAAATACTATGTCCTCAGTAAGTAATTTTCAATATTTGAAGTTAATGATTTAAGCGAGACATTCCAGTCTATGTCAAAGGATTTTAGCCACTTAAATTTCAGTTTAAAAACTGAAATGGCTAATGAGAAATTGTAGTGAATATCTCAGTTTTTTCCCCTCTAGGTCTACATTTTAACAAAGTCCAACAGATACAAATTTCCTTGACTTCATAATCTGCTTTTCATATTTCTCTCCCATGCATTTTAATATATTCAGAATACCTTTAAATCTTCCTTGAATGACAGATGAATGCTAATCACAATTTTTAAAGGTACATTCTGGGGTTTGGAAAAGAGAATGAATTTCCACATGGCCTTTCTCCTTTAAAAATTGAATCAAAATGGAAAATCTGGAGTGATTGTGAAAACTGAATGCAATTAGTTGATCATTCAGCACTATCAGAACAAGTACTTGCATCAAGGTAGACATAAGAATAGCTACCAACCAGTTATCTGTACTGAATTTTGTTTTGTTTTCTTATAAGAAAAGTCTTTTGTGTAGCGTACAGATAAATTTCAAATATGAAGCACGTTGTTAGTTTTACTGACTTTATCTGAGTAGTAGGTATACTTTTTTCACCTTTGGAATACGATTTTCATTTCCAGTAAACTCCAATACTGTAGCAGTGTATTGAATTTTGATAGGAGTGGCACTGAGTTAAATCAGGGGTGTCAAACTCACATCACGATGACGTATCAAGACTTATTTCCCCTTCGCTAAATTGGGCATGGGTGTGGCCAGTGCATGGCACATCTGACCTGCAGGCTGGGAGTTTGACAGGCCTGAGTTAGATTATTTAACTATTTGTGTTTTAAAAGCCAGTTATTTAAATTGATTTAAATCTTGGGCAATCTTTAAACATCCAGACTCCTGTTTTGGAAAGTTTTAGACTCCAGAAAGGGTTAAAGATTTTTGTGTGAATCATTGGTGAAGGAGCGAACATATGTTTAATGTATTAAATTGAATGTTGACATTCAAAGACCAAGAGGCTGCATTCTTATGCTGACTTTTAAGAATCAACATGCCTAAATCCTAGCATTGTTGTTCACCAGTAGTTTTGAGAGGGGGGAGGGGAGAGAATAAGTCTTGAAACCTGAGAAGCAGAACTATGTACCAATAACAACTCAAAAAAAACAGAAAAAAACAAATTACCCATAACAATAAAGAAGCTTCAATTCAAAAAGAGATCACTTTGGTGGAAAAACAAATTTGGTCACGTTGCCAATTTCAAAAGCTGATACAAAAATTTATGCCACCAGATAAAGACTGAATGCACTAATTATCACATTAACCAAGAGGAAAACCTTCTATGCACCAATTCCACCCGTGCTTTCTATAATTTTGTAAACAACAAACTAAAAGACTCAAGGTCCAACCCACCTCTGAAAGGACCAAATGGTAAAGACTGTAATGACGACACAATTAAAGCAAAATTTTTTAACACATTCTTTGGCTCAGTTTTTGTAAACAGCAATGGATCATGCCCAGTATTTCCTAGTCAAACCACAGACAACTACAACGATCTAATACATATCAATTTTACAGTAGACAATGTTGAAAAAGTACTACACAATCTATCTCTATCTATTGGACCAGATGGAATATGTGCCTACTTCTTAAAAAAGCTATCCACTGCCATCGCCGGACCTCTAAGCATAATCTTTGAAAAATCTTTCAGGACCAGCTCCTTGCCCAAACTATGGTCACAAGCCACGGTCATCCCCATCTTCAAAAAGGGAGACGCCCGTCAAGTTGAAATTACAGACCAATCTCTCTATGCTGTGCACCTGTAAAGTCAAGGGATCAATTATTAAACCAATCCATTATCCTCTCACTTAAGAGACAAACACCTAACTCTCTAATAAACAATTTGGTTTCAGAAAAAAACTATCCTGCATCTGCAACTCTTACACCTGAAAAAAACATTATCGACTAACACAATCGAAATCAGGGCAAGCAATTAACAGTAGACTTCTATAAAAGCCCTTCGATTTAGTGGTACATAACAAACTACTCCTAAAAACTAAAAATCTTATGTATCTCTGGATACCCTACATAAACTGGATAGAAGCATTTTTCCTGTTAATACAGTACAACAATGGTCAAAAATTGGGAGTGTCCTACAAATTCTGTACCTGTCAGCAGTGTGTCGCCCTAAGGCAGTGTTCTTGACCGCGTGGAACTCTCTTCATACTGCCTACATTTAAATGACCTCTGTGAATAATAAATTAAGAGAAACTATGTTCTCTTCGCTGATGATGTAAAAACTTATTCAACACCACAGACATAAGTGTGTTACACTGCTACTCCTTTCAAAAAGAACCTCACACTAATGTATCAGAATGGTCAACAAATTGCACTTCAAATCTCAACAATAATGCTCTGTTCTTAACATATTGGCAAAAAAAAAAATAAACAATCAGAAAATAAAAATACAAGCTGAATAGTGCAAAGATCTTGTTGATGATCCAACTCTGTCAGAGGGAATCTTGGAGTTCTCATCTCTAATGAACCTAAGTGCTAGAGCCCCCTACATAGCCAAAAAAAGCATTAAGAGTTGTTAACCTAATCTTACGTAGTTTTTTTCCTCTGGTAATATTAGACTAACTAACTAGAGCTAGAAAAACATTTGCTGGATCAACCAAAATACTAGAATAGCGGCTCAATCAGTCTGGGAACTCACATTAAACGTATCTGATATTAAACACAGTTTGAGAAAAAAGTCCAGAATATTTCACAAAGAAGAGTTCTCCACTCCTCTACTTGTTGCAGAATACCTTATGCCACCAGACTTGAAATTCTAGACCTAGAAAACCTAGAACTATGCCACCTTCGGTCAGATCTAAGTATAGTACAACATATAAATCATACATTGCAATGTACTTCAGCTTCAACCATAACAATACAAGAGCAAAAAATAGATACAAACTCAAGGTTAATCGCACCACTCTGTTGCTGAAGTTGTATTTCCTGTAATCAAATGAAAATAAAATAAATTTGATAAAAGCAAAACTTCAGAATATATCAGTAAAAAATAATTACTTTTAACTCAAGGTATTTTGAACTAAATGTAAATATAGTGTTTTTCTGATCATACCGTTCATTTTTGGAGTACAAAGGCAAAGTGTATCTCTTAGTTCAGAAGATATTGAACTAGATAGTGGTGTTTTTCAGCCATTCTTGGAATAAAACCTGACAGAATCATGTTTATGGTACTTTGGTGATAATTTAACTTTAGAGAAGGGATGTCAAAGTCAAGGTCCGGGGGCCAGATCCGACCCACGGAGTGCTAAGATCTGGCCCACAGGGTCACCTTGGAAATCAGCCTGTGTTGCCTCTGCCAGTGAAAACAGAGCTCAGGAAGGCCACATGCGACCATCCTGAGCTCCGTTTTCCCTGGCAGAGAGTTGCAGGAGGCCATTGCAGCTGAAAACAGAGCTGGGCTGCGTGTGGCCCTTCCAGGCTCTGTTTTTGCTGGCAGAGGGTTGCAGGAGGCTGTTGTAGTCAGAAACGGAGCTCAGGAGCCCATTTTCACTGGCAGAGCGCTCAGGCCGTCAAAGGCGCCCATCAACATGAATGACATCAATCTGGCCACACCTACCCTGGCCATGGCCATTCTAGCCCCCTGAGGTCAAACACAATCCTGATGCATCCCTCAATGAAATTGAGTTTGATATCCCTGTTTTGGAGGAAGCTCTTAACAACAGAAGCTATCTTGACACCATCTTTCAGGGTTCCCCCATCAGTACAATAAAATGAAGTCCAGGTGTCTACCTGTTATTCTTTTGGGAAATTTGTTGGAAGTATTTTGCTGTTCTGCTTCCTACAGCTAAGTAATTGACCCAAAGTCACCCAATTGCCTTAGTGCCTAAGACAGGAGTAGAATTGATGCCATCTTGATTCTTACCCTGGTGCTTCTAACCTACATACCAAGCTGACTTTTGAATATATGAGTAAAGAATCATTTATGGCGTTCGGAAAAGACTGAGCTGAAGTCCTCACTCTGGTCCCGTTTCCAGCGGGAACATGGACCATTCCTCTTGGTTGATGCTGTTTGACAGCCAGCTATAAAAGGGAGCTGTCAAACGGCATCAGCTGTTATCTGCCAGCTGGCTGCCTTGTTAGTGCAGCAGCCGCGGCAACCCTTTATTGTTTCAATAAAGTAAAAAGCTGAAGTTCACTCCGTGTTTGCCTCAGGTTATTCCGCCACTCTACAACATTGGCGACAAGGGTGGGATACATATAAGAGGCAACCGGGTAAAGAATCACTGAGCGAAGTCACTACAAAAAGAGCCGAAGTCACTACAAAAAGAGCCGAAGCTGAATGTCACTTTAAGAGCTACTGTCACTGTTCATGAGCCCGAATTTCAACTTTCCTCGAAAGATCCGGCACCGCTGAGTCAAGATGACTTCGAACCCTGCATTCCCGCCTTTCAGA
>BHFT01045441.1:0-32889 GCA_004320025.1 Laticauda laticaudata | reverse complement strand
TTTAAAAGACTGCTAGGAGACCATAGATTAAAATTGCAATGAAGTATTCTATAGTTGACTTAGCTGAACTGAATGTTACATATATTTCTATTTCATTTAAAATAAATAGAGACCTGGGCATTTAGGATCTGGGTGAGAGTCAGAAGAGTATTGCTATCTAGCTAAGCAAATACTCAGTTTCACATCTGATCCTCTATTGTGTAGTTCCATCTGAAAACTCTTTTGCCAATCTCTTGTAGACTCTTATTGTATTTTTTCTAATTCTACCTGGTTCTCCAAAATTTTGTTCTTCAGCCATCAAGTGCATGTGAAGGAAGAACCAGCTGAGACAGAAGATGACAACAGACCTGTTTCTCTCATGGCAACTACCAATCAGAATGTGACGATTCCCGATGACAGAGACCTAGAGGAGGAACTGCCAGTGGAAGACTTGTCTTAAGGGTCCTTCATCTTCATATAGGGCCCATCTTTTCCCAGAGACAAAGCAATGGCTCTCACCTATTCAAGGTGACCTTCAGCATTACTTAGTTAAGGCACTTCTACAAAGCAAAAGGCTTTCCATGAGCCTACCCACTGCTGAAGGCACACACCTTCCCCCCCCCCCCTTTTTTTNCCCCCCCCCCCCCCTTTTTTTTTTACATCCAAATGACTCTTAAAAGACATTCACAGAGAGGATGTGAAAACAAAAAACGGAGTTGAGCTTTTTCCTTTTCTTATTTTTTTTTTAAATTTTGTAACTGGTAAACGAGGATGGTAGGTTGTTTCTGTCCGAAGACTTCTTTGCTGCCTCCCCTCCCCATACCCCCATCTCATGGGGATAAAAAAGAAGCTGTCTTATATTGTCTGCTCTGTGTTTTGTCATTTTCAACCCATCTGCCTGGTTTCCACAAATCAAGATTTTGGAAGCATCCAGTACATTAAGGGGCAATATCAAAGCCAAAGGCTTCAGTGAATGTCCCTTATTTTCCCATGGAAATTTTCATTAGTTTTGCCAGTAATCCCACTGAGAACTTTGCACTAGGAGGAATCTATTCTCACTTTTTCTTACTTTCACACATGCACTGTCTCCATTTCTTACACACATACATCCTTGCCACTAACACCATTTCAGAGTACTGGAATAGCAATGGAAGCAAGACCTCTGCCAGGGTCGTAATGTTGCAATTTATTGATTTTCTGACTGGGCAAAAAATGAAAAACCGATTTTACTTATATTAAATACATTATAGGATAGCAAGAAGTTACTGCCACACATAAAACCACTTGGTTATTCTTTTTTCCAACCTGTGTTTGCGTTTTTCCAAATTCAAGAAGCATTCTTTTATCACCAGTCATGATTGACAGCCTGTCTTCAACTCACAAAGCTTTATTCTGCACAAAATCTAGGAATGAATGTCCATTCCCTGCCATCACATAATTTTAAATAACTTTCAGAAGTCTATGCTGTATATGGGCAGCCAGCAGTCAAGATAATGGGGCCCAGCTTGAGACAGAATCAGGGAGAGACTTCTGCAAGATGAATCTTTTGCTTGCTTCTATCATCTGCCATCGTGTTTTTTCCATTCCAGCAAATACTGAATCCAGAAAGCATGACTCCTTGATCGTTTATGTGAGCAATGGGAAGGTTTAACTGATGTAAATACAGCTGATTTGGCAAAGCCACCAAAATCTCAAGCACTTGGGATAGGAAAAGGGGGGAGGGGTTTAAACTGAAATTTATGGCTGTGGAGAACAGACCAAAACTGGGTTGACCAAACAGAATTCAAAGCAATATACCTGTATAAATGTAAGATAAGTAATTCTCCACCTTTGTGACCAACCAGAACAAAGCTACAAATAAGCACCGAGTTTCCTCTGACATTCTCTAGTAGAAATATATCCTATCCTACAACTCTTGTGCTACTCATTAGTTCTTAGCTGTAAGCCAATGTGGGGAAAAAGATGCTTCAAAACTAATAACAAGAATTAAATGTGTCAGATGAATAGTGTTGACCCAAACTTGATTTTTCAACTCATTGTTTGCTGCCTCACATCAGAATTTTTTTTTAAATCTAAAGAGCATTTCATGTGACAGAAAACATCAGGTTTCCAAAGGTTACTTTGCTATTGTCCCCACGAAAGGACAACCCAAACGTTCTTCCTTGATTACTGAGACTTTGACAGTTGCTGATTGAGAAACTGGTTTGCTTTCTGTATGATCAGGAATCCAATATCTCAAGGAAGATGGATACTAATGTTTCTAAGGAAGCCTTTCTACAACAGATCAACACATGCTTCCCTTTCCCATCAGGAAATCTCTGAAATTTATTTTCAGGCCAAATTGGGATATTGGAGTTCGTCCCATTATTTTGGAGACAAGCTGATCCAGGCAATTTGATGTTTTCTGAAATGACAGCTGTTCCTCTTCTATACTCTGTAGCCCATGAAGAAAATAAATCATCACAGCTATGTTTGAATAGTCACATTCAACATTGATAGTTGTGTTAAATGACCTCCTCAAACTAAGATGCTCAAGAATACCTTGTCAGCATATTTCTGATTAATTTAGGATTCCTTTCTACTCTTCTGATTTTCATGGTTAAATAATGCTTTTTCATTGCTCCAAACACTATGCAGCTCATGGCAGTTGATAATATGTAACATGAGTATTTTTGACATAGGAGGGGGAGGGAGAAGAGGGATATTGCATTTTCCTTATATGCAGAATTGCTCCATTTGTCTCAAATACAGTACATTCTTAATGCCCTTTTCAGCAGCTGGTCAACTGTGGTAAGAGACTGTCTTTTTTTTTTAAATGCTCTTAACTCACAAGATGATGATAAATCAAGCACTTGAGCCTTTTTACCTATCAAAAAAGGGACATTATTCCTGAACTGCCACAAATTTCTGTATATGATTGTTGTCAAATTTCTTAGCCCAAATCAGACTCTTAAAAAAGATGGAGGATTATTCTGAGAATTATTCTTTCCAATAACTCTAAAGCACTGGGTAATCTCTAATTTGCTCAGTTTTTTAAATAGATCTATTTCCTGGATAGGGCTATGGCGGGTCATACTAGCATTAAAAAAAAAGGAAAGAAATGGTAACTGGCTGATCTTGGCCAGTCTCCATTGCAAAGCCTTGACTTCAAATCTCAGACTTGGTAAAATTTGAAAATGTTTTATCTAATTCTTGCCATTGTCCATCTAACAAACAAGATTATACTTCCTTTCTAAAATTCCCCTTCTCTGAGGTTCTTAATTTACTAAATAACATGTCAAAATGATCCAAATTGAATTTGAATCTAGGTAAAATCAAGAACACCAAAAATGAAAAAAATATTCTTCATTTCTGAATTATGATTGCAAGAAATTCCTCAATCTTTACTTCAGAAAACTTGTCCGGACTTGATTCCTGGAGCCTATAGTAGGGGGCTGTACCAAACATACATTTTCTCCTGCTTTGTTTCTTACTGCTTCTAACAGGCAAGCAAAATTGTAAAGTTTGTTATTTAGATAAAATGAGCTAATTGCTCTGATTAGAATGGGGCTGTACACTTAAGGGGACCAAGAGGAACAGTCTCTAAGCTGCAGAAAACTGGAGGTGATCATGTTTATGGGGTGTGAATCAAAGTACAATTTGAGCCTCTTTAGAGAACCATCAACAAGTGTCTTGCTCTTCAAGGACCACAAAGACAGGCAATTTAGGATTGCAGGCACTAAGAATACCTCAATACTTTTATTATCCATCTCGGGTCCCAGCTTTACTCCAGAAGCAGCTCGAGAAAATATCTATCCTCCTTTTACTAAGAACACACCACACCTCATATTCTCTTGAAACCATATTTAAATGTCTCCCTGATGTCCTCTATAGAATGCTTTGCAATTGGCTTAACCATTTACCAAAGACCTTGCTTAGACAAGAAGCATAAACCAAAACACTTAATATTTTTGTTTGTGTGGTGCTTTTATTCTGACTTATTCTAACTTTTGGCATCAGCCAAAAAAGGGAAAAAATCACAAAGATCCTGCATCCCTTTAGCCCTTTTGTCACTTTCTTTTGATTTTAAGTTATTATTTAAATCAACGTTTACAGGTGCTGTTTTGTACATTTCTAATGAAGTTGTATTGGGAGCATGGATTGCTGCTTTGTGTTTGAAGTTTCTTGAACCAAGGGTACGCTGTGAAGCCTAGAGTGGTTTGGCATTCCATGGGTCTCTTCTGAACTTACTTCCATCTTGCTGCTGGTGGTTTCTTTTTCTTTTCTTTTTACAGGTCAGAACTGTCTTTATTTCATGTTAACTTTTCAGCTGTTTTTATACACATTGGAATTTCTCTCTCTTGTTTTTAGCATTTTTTCTTCTTAATTTTCAAAGGGTTAATTTCCCTAACCCCTTCTTCTCTTCCCCAGACTGCTATTTTCTTTGAAGCACTGTTGGGTAACTTATATTTTTGAAATACAGCAGATTCATTGTAACGTCTCAAACTTTGATCTACAAATTGCACTGTGTGAATTAGAGAATTCTGAACATAAAATAATGTTGCAAGGATTGCTTAAGTCACATCCTGTAATTGTTTCGTATAAACAAAACCTCCTAGTTTACAGTAACGTCATGCATCAGAAAAACAAATTATGCATAGTTTATTCTTAAATGTATGCAAGTTTTCATTGTTTTTTTTTTAAAAAAACTTTGGGTTGCATATTAAAAAAGCAGATCTTTGCAGCCTAAAATGGTATATTCTGGAATGTGTAATGTTTAGACCCAACTCTCTGTGAGTGCGCTGAAGTGCTTTTTTGAACTTTGTCTGATTGCATCACAATTTGTAGTACTCCATTGTGTCAAATTGCTTTGCAAGCAGTTTTAGAACTTAATGGCTATACTATGCTGTTGTATTTTGTCCTTGGCTCCCTTTTCTGTCAATCCTAGTATTACAGTTGCATTTGATCTTCTCAAAGTTGCTACCATCCTAATTCACTGATCTCAGTTTTTTTTTTTTTTGTCTTGCCTGGTCCTGGTACAATATTAACCGCTTGTTGGACATCTGCAGCTGGACCTGAGATGCCCAGGTTATATGTTTTCTGCCAGTATTAAAGTGATGTTTTCTGGTACTGTATAGTCAAGAGCTAAAGTGTAACCATCCTAACATTGAGAAGAGATTCTCTTTAGAAATATAATTGTTTCTGTTCAAACTAAAACTTGCCTTGTTGTTGGGGTTTGTTCATCCTTACCCATTTAAAGAGAGAGGCACAGGAAAAAGAAAGTGTGATACACTGGGGTTAATAAGTGAATTACTCATTGTAAATTGAGAGCTAAGTAGTACTCGGTATTGATCTAGGGAGCACTTCAGATTTCAAGGGGTAAAGGTGCTTTGGTGCATATAGGGAACTCATGTAGCATGTTGTTAATATAGCAACAGTAAGAAAATATTTTGAGTTTAAGGAGTTCCAGGTAGGCTAAATCCCCACCCTTGCTAGCTCCAAAGCATATTTTTACCTTCAAATCCAAAGCATTGTAAAGCCTAACTTGGCTGTTGTTGCAGTGTTGCGCAGTATGTATTTAGCATATTTTAAAATTAAAAGTTTTCCAATACTATTTCATTTGGGTTAGCAGAATAGGGAAAGGTCATCTTGGGCTCAGAACTGAGGAAAAGTTATTGCCAGACAGAAAGTTAATCTTTAAGCCTTTTCCACTATATGCTAGACAGTCATTGGGTAGAGTTTCCCTCCCTCCCCAATGCTTAGTCAAGCAATATGCTATTATCACTGTTCTAAAGAAACAGTCCAAGAAACAACTGGACAATTCTTTGGTGGATATCTGTAATTTAGGTTGACTTTCTGAACCTGGAGGCTGCCCTAGAAGCATCCCTGTTGTTACTATACTGGTATCCTTCCATTTTTTTTTCTCTTGAGAATCTTGACAAAGATGTTTCCCTTTTATCCTATCCATACTTCATTAGGCATTTACAGTCTCTCAGGAGAAATGATTTCAGCCCTTCACTGCTGCATAAAGGCAAACAGTGCAGCCACTAGTATTCCATTTTGCCCAAAACGGAACAGCTCCAGAATGTATTTTGTGGCTAAAAAAATTCTGCCAGTTTCAGCTCTTTCCTGCCTTCGTGTGACAGTATTAATATATGTGTGTATCCTCAGAGGACAGCTTTAGACCTAGCTCTCAAAGGATCTGTCTGTGTTTAACTATATCAGATCAGACTACAAGAGGGAAGGAAGTCATGTGACTAAATTTTCATCTCACAGAAACTTTCTTCCATGCAGAATTTGCAAAAAAAAATAAAAATGGAAAATTTAACTACATGATCTGCTACTTGAAACCTGAAGTGATACAACTCAAAGATAGGTTTATTCATTGAGAATCAAATAATTGTTTAGTGATCATTGAAGGAAGGTGTTTTAGGTCTTGGATGCTGTGACAATTATTAAATTCCTCAAACATAGTCCTTTCCTTCCTATGCTTTCCCCATCTCTTTTTGTAATGGATGAACTTTAAAATATTGGGTGTGCTTTCTTCAAATGGCTGCCTTACCTGCTGAAGCTAGGTTTCTGTAACCAACTTGTCAATGTGAGAGGTGGATAGATAACTCTTACTGTTAGATTGGCTTAGAATCTAGGCCTGGTCCTGAAGGGAATCAGCACATGTCTAAGAACTGGAAAATAAGAAGTTAGACTTCGAATCATGAACTTTTCTTCAGACTGGTGCCTGTGACTTAAAGCAAAATTATCCTATCACCATAGTTCTTGTTTTATTTGGTGATCCTGGCATTCCCAACAAATATTACTTAGAACTACAATTTCATTTATTCAATGTTGTCAAACTAAAATAGGGGGAAAATGCAAAACATTTTTTTTACAAACCAACAATGAAATAAATTGAGAAGAAGATCCTAAATCTATTCACTTTCAATTAAAGGCTGTCTGCTAATTATACTTGCAATTAATGAGGACTTGCATTATATTTATTTCTCTTGAGAGTTTTGAGAAACCTACAGGTGTTTGTGTCGTTTATAGGATTTTAAATGTATTTTTCTAATCCTGATATATCTCTTAAAAGTGTACTGAAGAAAGAATGTAATTCAGTATCACTGAATAAATATGCTGTTCCCTAAAGATCTTCAGTTTGGGGTGATTTTGTCCCCAACATCTTGGAAATTTGAAGTTTCTCCCACATTGAATTGCTGAGACTTTAGTTTCCAACATAGCTGATACTGTTTTGTTTAAATGTACCACATTTGGCCCTTTTTTCTAATAATGACTAAATATGATTAATTATGAGCATTTGTGTCCTGAATTTGATTGCATAGCATCTATAAAGTGCATTAGTTTATGAAAACTCTTCAATCGAGTAAATCACAAGCAAATGACCAGTTGGTTCTGCCCTGGTTGTTTGGTCAGTATTTGTTCTGTTATAATAGCATAAACACAAGGAAACATAAAAAATAACAAATGGCACCTAAGGAATTCAGACCAAGGGTGGGTGAGTAAGAATGTTTATTCTGTATTAAAAGCCTATTTAAATTTTAGCAATAAAATCTGTCCTCCTGGCTTCCTTCCTAGCAAAATCAAGCAGTTAAATGAGAAGGATATGCCTATTTGAGTAAGCACATTGAGTAGGTACTCAAGCCATGATTTCATCTGCAAGAGTCTCTTCTAACATTTACAAACTCATTGGTTCTTTACTTAGATTACATTTTTCCTATAAGGGTTTAATGAATTATTTCTAATTCTTTTGTGTGTGTGTGATCAGCAAATTCCGCTCACTTTTTCACTTGAACAATGTCTATACAAATATACATGGAGTCAGTAAGAAATAAACAATGGAATTTATGTAACTGCTTCTACTTTGTCAAATATGCCCATGTATTATTGTTCCCTAAGTCCTATGGAAGAATATTATTTAAATTTTGTGTTGGCGGCCTCAAGCTCTTGGGATTTTATTTTCCTCATTCCTGATTCTTGATTGCTGAAGCAACCTGCTGGTGTGAGTCTTGAAGAGCCTCCTTTCTTTGGCTACTGATACCAGTGCCACTCTTCCCAGACTCTTGACTACATTAGGTACATCTATTTTTGCACATTTATGTCCACCAAATTATTTCATTCAAAACTGCATATAGTACTTATTTGGGGGATTTCTTTTTTGTCTTTAAAAAAAATATTTGATTTTTTGTTGTTACCTCAAAATGGCTTTTAAAGGGGTGGTGTGGGAAAGACCAAACACAATTTGTGGCAGGATAGTATATGTATATATTGATATATATGCTGGTTGAAAACCTACTAAAATTAGATTATTGTCTGTTTAACTATCCTGTGATGAGACTAATGCAGGGAATACTTAGGAAGGGTTTTTTTTTCCTTGTTATGGAATTTAGGAAGCCATTCATGTATTTCTCTTTGACTTGACTTGGATGCTGTTCCAGTTCCTTATGTTGTTTTTGGCTTGTTTTCTTTCTTAAATTAGTCAGTAGAAATAGTGGGAGGAGATAGATGGTTGTTAAAAAGAAACCGGGATAATGATATAATTTCCTTTCCCTCATTGGTTCCTGAAGTTAGAAAAATAGGAACAGAATTAAAAAAAAAACATTGTATTAAACCAAAGGTGTGCGTATTTCAGTTTTGTATGTTTACATAATTTTAATAGAGTTATTTTTTCAGGGTGAACAACAGAAATCCTACTCTGAAAAAAAAATCCCTAGAATTTTGCCCTGTATTATCCATACTCTGATTTCTTGATTGCCCTGATCCACATAAATGTGGAAATACACCATAATTCGCAGGGGGACGTTTTGTTTGTTTTTTTCAAATTTAGATATATTCCAAAGTGCTGAAGGTTTGTCAGTTTGGAATCCTCTTGCTTTTTTTATAACCATGTTGTTCGACTATAGCGGTAAGATTTGAAGACCCACTTCTCTGCTCTTCATTTTGATGGGATGCTCCATGAAACAACGTTTCTCTGGGCCCTCCCAAAGAGTTGAGGCTCTGCTTCACTTGGCGTTCTTGTCTTCCAAATCTCTCAACTGAATCTCAGGTGGCAGGAAAACACCCAAGAACCAATGACTGGTGACTCTCGAATTGTATCAGCGTAAACAGTTCAGCATGAGCCAGCGGGTCTCTGATCTCACTGAATGAAAATGGGAGGTTAACATGTCTCCTGCAATGATCTGATTTTCTCATTTGTAATATTTTATGTTGACCCCAAGGGGCTTCTTCTAATTAAATCTTCTCTGTTGCGAATAGGTATCTTCTCCTTCATATTAGTACCCAATGTGTGGTGGGAAGGTGGGGCACACTGACATGTCAGCACTCTGCTGTCATTTCCTTTTCCTGGGACTCAGGAAGATATAAGGAAAGAGGCGAGACATTGCAGTGACCTTTAATATTGTGGGTTTTTTCTTCCTCACATTTGTTGGTTTGATGTGATCATCCTTTTATCAGGTGGCAAGTCAGTGTGAAGTGAAAGATTACTGGGAAGGATGTCTGTAATCCTTTGATCCATCCTCCTCTTACTGCTTCACACTGCCATATTTCCATGCTGTATAAAGGAAATAGCATTGCTGTGTATTTGTATTCTGGACTTCTGTGTGTCTGCTCTGGCAGACGGTAAACCCTTGTACAGTAGATCTAGCTGCATGTAATCTGTATGGACAATGGCATTATAAAATGCAATAAAATTAAATTACCTATAAGATGGCTGTGACTTCTTAAGAATATAATTCCTCCAGTTTCTCTCTATACCATTGTTCCTTCTGCATACAGTTCTCATGCTTCTTCCAAGTGTTCTTACCTTAGAAAAATGGCTTCAGTCAATATTTTAATACTCTGTGTATGTAGCAGCAGACACATTTTTCCACATATAGTATTTTCATGTTGCTTTGTTCTATAAATTGAGTTCTTATTAACTGCTTTGTGGGAGCAATATAACTTTGTTTCCCCTTCTCCCTCCCAACTAATATGTAAAAAAGACCAATGATATTGAGCATGATACAGTCATGAAATCACAGATGGAACTATTAAATGACTCATTGCTTTTTAAATGAGTTATATGTTCTGGCAACATCTTGATTCATTTAAGCTAACATTGGTCCAGTTATTAAATTATTATTCTTCATACTCAAATCCTACTCATCAGCAACCCAAAGGAACATCTGTCTCCTGTAAAGAACATCTTCCCTTTTTTCACATGTCCAAGACATCTAACACCAGTCTGGTTATCCTTAATATAATAGTATTTTAAAATAATCTTTGAGAACCCATTATCTGTACAGCTCCAGGCATCACTTCCAGGTGCAGAACACTTATACAGTAATTCATTTCTAATAATTGATTAAGTTATACACTGACTGCCAGAAACATCAAAATATCTAGAGCCAGGAATCTGGAGTAGATCAGAACATCTTGGGGTTATTTTTAATTTAAATTTTGGGTGGCATAAACAACTTAAACTGTTCTATCTCTGATTCAAAGAGCTCCTTAGAGCCATGGTACCCTGTGTGGTGAGGCAGTGATTAGAATAACTGACCACTGCCAGCAGTTCGATCCTGACCGGTTCAAGGTTGATTCTGGACTTCCATCCTTCTGAGGTCAGTGAAATGTGGACCCAGTTTGTTGGAAGCAATATGCTGACTACAAACCGCTTAGAGAGAGCTGTAAAGCACTGTGAAGCGGGATTTAATTCTTAAGTACTACTGCTAGTACTATATCCTGATTTTTTCAGGAATGTGTTTAGTCTTCTGCAATGCCTTGAGGAGGAAAGGAGAATATTAGATTTAGTAATTGACATGCACCATCAAATCATACTGATTGTCATGATAACATTATCATCTATTTGTCTATTACTACCATCTTGAAGACTAGATAGAGAAAAGGTGTTGGAGAATCCTTCAACTATTTTGTCTCCTGTGCTGACTTCCCATCTACAAAAGCAAAAAATTTGTAATGATTTACAATCTGACTGATTTAGATACTATGTTAAGTTTATATTCTTCCTACTTTTAATACTTGACAATCAGTTCACTGCATTCATGAAAGAATAAAGGTATTCCGTACCCCTGCCACCTCTTATCATCTGCTTGTATTTTTAACACGTTTATCCCCTATACCTTGTATGTCCTTAACATCTTCACTCAAGATAGAAAAGCATTAGTACTTTGTAAAATATAAAATTAGAATCTAAAGGAATACAGTTTGAAAAAGATGCACAAGTTTCTATAAAATTTGACATGCTTTATTGATTCATAGAAATCTAACTTTCCTTCTACATTTTGTTGTGTTCTGGTGAAAAGTCAATTAACAAAATAAATATTCAGCACTTTAGAAACTGATCATAAAGACAGTTCACTTTGTGCTAATATTTATGATGAGCATTGGTGAGTATCCTCTATTTACAATGCTTTCCTGCATGCTTCATCCAATTCTGTTTTTTTGGGAGGAATGGGGGGGAGGGGTTTTTGGGGGAAGCACAAAGTAACAGTTGTTTGGTTTTCTACACTAGACAATACATTCAGATGAGTTGGACTGTATTTTCCCTCCAGTTTGACATAGTGTGGATTGGTTTTACGGGGCGAAATACATAACTACACAAATGGAGCACAATGAGATCAAATAACTTATCTTCTGCAGGCAGGCAAACAACCACTATCTGATTCAGTTTCTCAAGGCAAAGGCAGGATTTTTTTTTTCAGATTCCTAGTTATTTAAAGTGCTAAACTGTTACTAAAACTCTTATTGGTATTTATTTAGTCCAATTTGAAAATGGGAGCAGTTTCTCTATTCTTTCCACAGGACAAAAAGTGTTGTTTTTGCAAGATCGAGGGAAGTCCCAACTTTTCAAAAAGAATCTATATTATTCAGGAAAGATCTTGAGATAGTCTGAAAGAAGAGTCAAACAAAATGTTATCCTTGCTTGCTGGACAATAGGTATCTTCGAGCATCTTTGTATATATTGAGCAATCAGTGTGTGCATTTTTGACACTCCATGTTGAAAACCATAGTCTCAACCTGTGACTTAGTAAAGAATCATAATGAGTACCCATCATAACAGTTAATGGAAAAATCTTTCCTTAATATGGTACTGCTAGATTGTTCCCAATGACTTCTTGTCCCAAATAGACCAGTTCTATGAATTAAACTCTGTAGCACTGATGAATCTATAGCCTTCCTCCACCATTTCCTTGGCCAATTTGTATCAACTGTCAAATCATATTTTCATCCAATGACAGGGAAGCCTAGTCTGTCCTAGCATGCTATCAGAGATAACATGGCCAAGTTATCTCTGCATTGCATTAAAGCCACATTCCATCTCTCGCATTCCCTTCCAAAATAGTGAGAAGGAACTAATAAGAACACAAAAATACTGTACAACTGGCAGTGTTCACATTGATGCTGCATGCTAAAATCCAGTCTTACCAGCCCAGCACAAGGAGAGCCAGTATGTAGTAACTCTGACATGCTTCTATAACATTGTAATATTTCTTTTCATTTCTTATTAAATTTGAATCCCTCACTTCTACATATGTAAGCATTGAAAGTGCTTTATTCTGCATCATTTACAATAAAATGGTTTGAAGAAAGGGCTGGAATAACTGCTTAAACATTATGCAAATGCATACACATTTCCCAGCTGATGCTCAGACATTGTGCCATGGAGTTCTCAGATTTGGGAATGAAAATATGGCAGAGTTGCAAGGGCACCGAAGTGGGGATTATTTGAAGATTCCTACATGCTTGGATTTGCATCCCTGAGATTTCTAAAAACATGCAATAAATAATCATGGTTTGGACTAACACATTCATAGGAAAGGAACAGAAGACAATGTGCTAAAATGTTCAATAAAGCTGCTTCAAAGTAGACTTGTATAACAGTGAAATTGGTTTTGCTTAAGCAAGTCCTGTTCAAGAAGGTTTTGTTGTACAGTATTCTGTTTTGTTTTCCAAGCATGTTTTGAAGAGAAAAGTAAGAACCAGAACAAAATAATGATTAGAACGTTGATTATTTTCTTATAGGAATGAATACTAATTTACTGTTTAGAAACTTCTTCTCATTTGTCCGCTTCAAATATATGCATTTCAACTTATTTACCAGTGGTCAGCCATTTTGCTTACTCCACAGGATAGCTAAAAAAATCTACCAATTTGGAGGTACTCGGGTTGAGGAAGGCTGACCTGGAGCATGGGTAGGAGGCACATGGCGTAAAATACATATTCAAACCAGAGGGTTGAAGAAATGAGACTGAATCATATTTTTGCATCCCCAGATATCAACATCTATGGTAGTACAGAAGCAGAAGATGGGGAACAGGAAATTGAATGGAGCCCATTTCATAGCCTAGCTCTTTACACATGGATACATTTTCTTAACCATAATGACATAAAAGGGACAAAATATGCATATGCAAAATATGCAACATGTTGTCATATCCTCCCCCTTGCAGACCACTTAAGTTTCTAACCATTTTGCCACATAAACAAAAAGGATGCATCATAAGATTTAGAATAATTCTCACCAACAGTTTCAATCCCCTATACTAAAACTAAACAGAAAAACAGGTATAAAGAGGACATGCAGAAACTCTTGGGTTTAAGCTTCAGATCTTCCATTGGAAAAGAATGTCCAACCTTGGCAATTTTAAGACTTGTGGACTTGAACTCCCAGAATTCCCTAGCCAGCATGTTGCCAAGGTTGAACACCCAAAAGTCCTTTCCTTTGTGTCTTCTCCTATTCTGACTAGTTCTAAGGCAAAACATTCCAGCAGGGGTGAGCTCGTCCAATTTTTACATGTTTACTATTAGCTACATCAGGAAGGCAGAGAATCTATCATTACACATACTGATAACCTTTCTGCCAATCAATTTGTCCCAAACTCTAGACATTTCACTATCATTGGCCACTAGAGGGAGATATTGGATTTGAACTAGGGGCCTCTTATGAGCAAGAACTGCTTCTAGGAGTCAGAATGGGGAATTAGGAATAGGGTGGATCATAATTTGTTCTGTCAAGATAAGTTCTTTGATAAGTATGCTCTTCAGTCTAGGCAGTTCTGAAAGAAGCCTTAGTATTGTAGCCTGACTTTGAGAAATGGAAAGGAAGGAATATATGTGGTGATGACATTTTGGTTTAGCAAAGATCATGGTACTTTTCACTGTCCAGCAGGTTTCCTGCCACTGCTGGACTCCCCTGCATCTAATCTCATTCAAATTATATAGACACATTATTTAATTAATGACTAGCTAATAAATATTCCTATGCCAGTGAAAGTTGTGTACGCAGCTGGCCAATTGTACAGTGACTACACAAGATCCCTAAGCTTGGATTAATTTACAGTTTAATGCAGCTGTCTGTCCTATTCATCATTCTTTCTTCACCCCCATTGTAAAGCAAATAAAATACATGGTGGGGTTCTTTACTTATTTTCATGCATATTAATATATGAAGTGTGCAGTGCCTGCACCAATAGAGCCTAGCTATTCTTGATTGAGGAATATCAAGAACGTCTGAACTAATGTGTGCAAAATGTTACCGGGTGAGGAATGGATTTTTTTTTTCCCCCAATTAAATACAGGCTTTTGTGTGCTCTCTGGGGGAGGGGGATGATTTAAACTGCACTTATTTAAATAAATTTGAATCAGCAAAACTGAAGCTATACTTTGGTACTGAGCACCAAATTAGAATCCTAGTTATTCAGCTGTCACTCCAAACCGTCTCTCAGGCTTTCTCATTTGACAAAGTACCAGTCAGAGGTACTTTGCATTCAGAAATAGCTCAGATTCAGGTAGCCACCTCTGTCATCCTACCCAACTTTTATAAAAAAAAATTCTGGGATGCAAATGTTAGGGAGTAACTCAGCTATTACTGAGTTCAGCAATGTCTAAAACAAATGTGATGAATTTCCTGACAGTGAGAGCAATTAATCTATGACTTGCCTCCTGGGGTTGTGGGTGCTTGTCTCTAGAGGTTTTCAAGAAGAGATTGGACAACCATTTGTCCAGAATGGCTCAAGCAGAGGGTTTGACAAGAAGACCTTCAAGATCCCTTCCAACGCTATGATTCTCATGAGCTGAGGTTGAAACTACATGGGAATATATTTTCCAAATTCATTATCTATATAAAAAGAAACTAATTAATTTCTCATTCATATAATTTCTATATATAAGTTGATTGCTTATTCATCTGTATTTTTTAAAATATTAATGTTTTGACTATATCTTCTCTGTCAAAAAAATGAATTTTTAGAGTTTTTGCTATGCTTTATTTTGCTTTTCACCATGAGCTTCATACATTGTAGCCATCGAGGGAATGATAACAAGGTCCAATATCTATATATTAATTTAATCTGATAGAGGTCAATTCATACTGGAATTTGAGAAATGTTCCTACTTGAACATGTTTTCTGCTTGACATACCCGAGAATGGTTCAAGAACCATTTGGAAAGGCAGCAGTTTTCTTTTTGTGCTGCTCAACATTGTAATTTCTGCTGTTAACATACTGGAACTAAATAAGACAACTGTTTGTGCCTGTAACCAGAGTTTATGTTCTAATTGTCACAGAGCAGCCATCATCACATTTAATGGATGAAGGCAAAAGCATCCATATTCAGTCTCTGAAACCTTGCCAAGCTGTTACTTGTGCAGGGGCAAGGCTGAGCAGTGGCTTGATCAGATAAGGGACCATCTTAAGATCCCATGACAGTAAAACAATCAGTAATATGATTAGCAATTTCTTTAAGTACATATTTAAGTACATATTTGTGCACTTAAAAACAGGAGAACATAACAGGGGTCCCCAAACTTGGCAAGTTTAAGATTTGTGGACTTCAACTTCCAGAATTCCTCAGCCAGCTATGCCACATTCTATGCTGGCTGAAGAATTCTGGGAGTTGAAGTCCACAAGTCTTAAAGTTGCCAAGTTTGGAGAGCTCTAACATAAGATAACATTCTGGGGACCTGAAGGGCATGCCAAGAACCACAGTGCTAGGTTGGAAAGGACAAAAACTAATTGATTTTATTTATTCTATTTAAATTGATTGAAATACAGCTAGCCCTTGACTTACAACGGTTCATTTAGCGACCGTTCAAAGTGACGACACCGAAGAAAGTTACTTATGACCATTTTTCACACTTACGACCATTGCAGCTTCCCATGATCCCATGATCAAAATTCAGTTGCTCGGCAACTGATTCCTATTTACGATGGTCGTGTGATCCTCCTTTTACAAACTTATGGCAAGCAAAGTCAATGGGGAATCCAGATTCACTTAACAGCTGTTGCAAGAAAAGTCGTAACACGGGGCAAACAAACTTCACAAAAGTTTCACTTAGCAACATATATTTTGGGCTCCATTGTCATCGTAACTTGAGGACTAACTGTAAAGCCTCTATAATGCAAGAATTTGTTAAGGCGCCAGGCTAGAGATTGGAATGCACTCCAATTCCACCATAGGCACAAAGATAGCTGGGTGACCTGGGCCAGCTACTCTTTTCAACCCTAAGAAGCAGGCAATGGCAAACCACTTCTGCAGTCTTGCCAAGAAAATTGCAAGGACTTATCTAGGCAGTCAGCAGGCAGTGCCATGAAGGCACAAAATCAACCAACCAATGATTTTGTGCCTTCCACCCTCTGGCACAGCAGCAATTAATAAGAGGAATTTGCATTGTTTTTCAAGGGTTCTGAGGCTACGTTCAAGGGTTTTCGGACATAGGGTTTCATGTGGTCTTGAGGTTGAAGCTTTGTTTATAAAACACCAAGGATGAAAAAGCCTTGAAGGGTGGACTCAGTTTCACTTCCTTAAGAGCCGCACTGGCTCAGTGGTTAGGATGCAGTACTGCAGACTAGTTCTGCTGTCTGCCAGTTGACTGCAATTCAGCACCAGGCTCACGGTTGACTCAGCCTTTCATCCTTCCAAGGTCGGTAAAATGAGGACCCAGATTGTTGGGGGCAATATGCTGACTCTGTAAACCACTCTGTAAACCACTGTAAAGCACCGTAAAATGGTATATAAGTCTAAGTGCTACTGCCATTGCTACTTGTGGGCAGACCGGTTCTGTTCGATTTATTTATTTAGTGATCCATTCATAAAAATGTGACTTTGGATAGTATACAATTGATGAATACAATAAAGCCATAAAACATTCAAGGTTAAATAAAACAGAAAAACTGAAAATATGAAAACCCCAAATAGGGAAAGAATAGGATTATTTTACTCTCATATAAATCACCTTACTGGCTCTGTTAGGGTCTCTGTGGTTGATAGAAAAACAAGCACAAGAGCTTTCTGGAAGGCAAACAGAGATGGGGCCAATCTCACCTCAGGGGTATGGTGTTTCAAAGGGTTGAGGCCATAGCAGAAAATGCCAGCTGTCTGGGTCTCTTTGATAGAACTCCTTTATACATGGGACCTGTACTATACTTCTCCTACTTGACCTGATGGGATGGATCTAACTGGTAAAAGGTAGTCCATGAAATAACCTAAGCAGACACTGGCTTAGGGCATCCAAATTTTAGTGGGCATCAAAATTTAAAACTTCTGAAAAGCACAATTTAAAAAAGCAAATGGCACATTCTGTATGTGAGGATTAAATATAATTTCACACTGTAAATAGAGTGAAAATGTCTGAGAAAAGGGGGGGAAATGTCCAGGGCTGAAAATCATAAGTGCAAAGCTCAAAAACCTGAAGAAAGAAAAAAAAAAAACCGAGAGTGCTTTTTTTAAATTCCTAANCTGAAGAAAGAAAAAAAAAAAAACCGAGAGTGCTTTTTTTAAATTCCTAACAAAATTGAAAGATAAGCCAACCATAGGATTCACCAGAATGTGACTGCCTAGGAAGCCAAAATGTGTAGAATTGGCCATGGTGACAATGGTCACACATTCAGTAGCATATGGTATGGGAAATTATTTACCACAAAAAAAACATTCACTCAGGAATAGAAAGCAGAAGCTTAGGCAGCTCAGGTGGCATGCTTTTAAATGTTTTAACTGACCCCTTTACCACGTAGGGCACTTTTTAAAAAAAAATATTATATCACCTAAAAAATCCATGGAGGATTAATTGTTTAAAAAGTAAATGGGCACATGAAGCCGAGGAAGAAAATATCTAATGTCCTTTGCAAATAGCATAAGAGTGAGCTTTCATACATTGCAGTTTCCTGCTGACTTTTGAGCAAGGAGTTTTGATTGATGGGTTGTTATGAAAAGAATATAGTTCTGAATGTTTTAACACTAGTTAAAGAGGCTGTTTAATTGCTTAAAGAAGTAGTCATGCCCATTTTTGCATATAAAGATTTTCTACTTTTTTCATTTGACCACCAAGTTTGCCCTAATGTCTGGCACGAAAAGTAAATCAAACAAACAGGATCCTATGGAAAGGGAGCAGTTAGATTATTTTCAAAGCCCTCTCTCTCTTTTTAAATTATAGAATGAGATCACACCTTTTAAATAACCCTTTCCATTTTTATACACATTTTTTAAAATTTCAGAACATCATCTATGGTTAGATAGTATTATCAAAGCAGTGAACATGAATTTGGGCAAACTGCAGGAGAGAATGGAGGAGGGAGGTAGCTGGTGTGCTATGATCCATAGGGTTGTGAAGAGTCAGAAATGACTTAGTGACTAAACAACAAAGGACATCATCTTAATATAATAACCCAACCTGGTTAATCATTCTTTTTCAGCCATTGTAATGGAGTGTGGTGGCTCACATGGTCAAGATGCTAGACCCACTTGTTGTTGCAGGATGAAGTGAGCTCCCGTCACTTGTTCCAGCTTCTGCCGAACCAAAAGCTTGAAAAGGATAGATAAATGGATACCACTTCGATGGGCAGCAGAGGTGGTATTCAGCAGGTTCTGACCAGTTCTGGAGAACCGGTAGCAGAAATTTTGAGTAGTTTGGAATACCGCCTCTGACTGGCCCCACCCCCATCTATTTTTCTGCCTCCTGAGTCCCAGCTGATTGGCTGGATCTTCTCTTGAAGGAGAACAGAACTGGAAAGCATGTTAGTGGGGTGGGGAAAGAATGGAGGGCGTGGGAATGGAGATTTTACAGTACACTTCCCCTGCCATGCCCACCAAGCCACACCCACCAAGCCACGCCCACAGAACCGGTAGTAAAACATTTTGAATCCCACCACTGGTGGGCAGCCTAACAGAGACATGACACCTCTTTGGCCCATCTAGTCCAGCTTTTTTAAACGGGTGTTTTCCAAGTCTTTTGAGACGATGAATACTAAAAATGATAAATATAGGATACTAGGATCAGAAAGACTTTTAATACTATATGTATGTGCAGATGCACTGTATTCGTTCACTGATAATGGAAATGTAACATGAATGCAATTAGACCCAGCCAATATTTTATGTGGCATTATAAATAAGATATGAATATGTCATAGGCACTTGGATTGATATCAAAAATAAATAGAAATACTAATGTCTTCAGCCTTTTGGTTTTAATAATTAGCAAAGCTAGGGTTAAGTAAGATGGCTTCAGGTAAAAAATCTGTCTTTTACTTACTATTATAAGCTAATAAATTTGATTCAGATACTATCTGAACCGATTATTTAGGTGAATTGGAAAAAGTAATTTTATTTTTAAAAGAAGAATCATATAGATAGGCAAGTAATAATTTAGCTCAACTTATTTTCTGTAGCACACATTTGCTGCCCTCAAGTGGTTGCATGTTTGTGATTTCTCTGTACTATAAGTCTAGCAGATATGGAAGTTAATCTGCAAGTGTTTATGTACATTATATGTGTGTGACAGCATGAATTTCACATTTCAGAACATAAATTACAAACTCAGGTTCAGTGTTTGCCTACAAGAACTTCATACTATGAAACATTTCTAATTTATAGCCCCCCAAAACATATTTGTGTGTGAATAATAAGATTGTCCAGGTCTGCACAAATTAAAGATGAAAGCATCACTAAAACCAAAGATGGATGGTGTAACTTTAAGATTTTTATGCCCAGTTTTGAAAACAGATTACATGGATATGGTTACTATAAAAAAATAATAAATGAGGCTGTTAGAGTTTTATTGCTTCTCCAATATTGTATATAGACCAATATAGATCAGAGCAGAAAATCAACTCCAAAGGAAGAACTATACTTTATTGAGACAGGCTACAGTAACAGAAGTTTGCAAGCCTGGTTGTGTTTCATTTCATCTCCTTCTTATGTCCCAATGAATCAGGGAAGAGCCTGCCTGTCTTCTTCCAAGGATTTAAAGAATTTTTCAGCTTTCTTTGCTTATGTAATTTTTCTTGCATACTTTTCCCTTGAGGGGAAAGGACACTGAGCTTGTCAATTATAAAGCCAGCAGCCCAGGTTCGAGATCTGAGCACCACATGACTGGGTGAGCTCCTGTCCTCTCCTCAGCTCCTGCCAACCTAGCAGTTTAAAGGCATGCAAACATGAATAGATAAATAGGACCCACTTCAATGGGAAGGAAACAGTGTTCTCTGATGTCATGCTGGCCACATGACTACGGAAATGTCTTCTGAAAGAGCTGGTTCAATGGCCTGGAAACAGAGATGACCACCACCTTCTATAATCAGCAGTGACAAGTGAGGTAAAATCCACAGGGACTCCTATTTTTCCCCATTTCCCTTGTTACTAATATTGCTAAAGATGTGTATCATAATATTGCTAAAGATGTCATATTTTATCATTATTCAGAGGTCATCAACTACTGTGATCGATGGCCTAAACCACGTCTAAAACAAGTTTAAATATTCATTTTCTCCAGGATCTTCTGGAGTTGCAGCCCAATCTTACTTTTATTATGCAAGGAAGGAACTCTGCAGGATATTTGTTTAATTCACTGCAATCCCAAGACTTTTTTTATTTTTTTGAAAAAGAAATAGGATATGTCTGTACAATATAACACCCTACACGCTGTACAAATGTACAAAGCTATCTTAACACTTGCTTCAAAAACAAATGGAATATTTCTTTTTATTTTTCCCATTCTGCAAACATGCTGAAGAAAGAAGGAATGAAGACTCAAACAATTCAGAATTATTTCATCAGTTGGGTCTTTGGATTGATTGAGCAAGGCATGAGGGATTTTTTTAGAATAAACTTCTTTGATGTTTATTGTATAAAGGCTCATTCAAAATAATTTGGTTAGTTGCGGCTGTAATGATAATTGAGTGTCAATGCTTTTTAACAAAGCAGAATCCAGCTTCAAAAAGATCCCTGAAATGAGTCCTTGTTTTTAGTTGATTTTAAGTATACACATGCATGTAAATGATCATCTACAAATTTAATAGGAGGAATACATTATCTGGCTCAAGCTATCTCAAACACATAAAGGTAAGAAAAGGAAAAAAAGGAAAACTACACAAAGATATTACCAACAACCAGGTTCATGGTTCAGCATTGAAGAAGAGTTTCTTGTCCTCTGCAAGTACATCCAGATTTAATGAAAATGGTCTACCTCTAAGCATCACCAATAAGGAGATCAACAGTTTAAATTAAAAATCAGTCCTCCCCACAACCTTGAAATTAGCTGCAATAGGACAGTTGGTTGGTCTACGGGGTGAGGTGGGGCGGGGGTCAGGCATGATTGTTTTGGGCTTGCCTACACATTGAAAGAGAAGTAGCTGTTGTCTTTCTACAACTCAAATCATCCTCTTCTCCTCCCTGGAGTGGAGCTAAATTTTAGGAAGCCCCCACCATTCTTGGACTCTGTCCCAGCTTTCCTCCAATCTACCTTTCACTGTAAAAATATTTCCTCAGTCAGTTATTTGTTTACTTAATTCCTTCCATTTCACTATTAACCTCATTTCTCTTCAAAGCCTCTTGACTGAGGACCAAAAAAAGCATCTATCAGCTCCCTGTAGCCAACACATCTGCTGAATTCAGAATCCCCCGTACAGATGGTTTATACATGACATACTTCCAACAGATTCTACTGCCCTCTCTTGGGTTGGGGGGAATGAGGGAGAGGCTTATTCTTCTAAACATATTCTTCTAGATCCAATTGGAAACAAAAGAACAAAGAGCTGTTCCAACTAATTGCTAAACTTAATTCTCCATGGAGGCACTTTCAAACAAGTCTAAGACATGAAGAATGATGAGTAGATTTTTCTGTTCTTATTCCAGCTACAAACAGAAGTAGCCACAAGAGCTAGCAGCCAACAAGAAATGTAAGAAATTTGCCACTGATATAGGTGTAAAAGTTTCTGTTCCGTCACATTTTCCATTTCTCCTGTTGCACCTCTTCCTTTGGCATTCCATCTATTTTTTGCTATCATTTCCAGTCTATATCAAATTAATGCTTGGGAACTTTCCAATCATTACAATACTGGAGCATGTTTGCCTTAATTCAACTATAGATTACACATTTCCATTTTATATAATGAAACCTAAAATTCTAAAATATGTAAGCTTTGAGAATACAATTTTATACATATGAGAAATGGGCTAAATATTCCCTACTAATTTCCTAGTCAACTATGTTCACATCTGTTGGACATTATCTCCCAAAGGTTTTGGCCCATCTAATAAGAGGGAAAAGAACTATCCAAGTCCTGTCTTTGAGGGATTGTTATCTCCTTAAAGACCACAAAGATGTGCCTTCTCTGATGTTGCCCATCTTCTTTAGAACAGCGATCCAGGTGAGGCCAGGTCAGCACCAACCTGGGCAATATTCAGGGTATCGAGCAAGAAAAGACTTTGCTGTTTTGGAAAGCCTTGAGGGAGTGCTGGAAGTAAGCAATCATTGGTAGGAATTTTTTTCCTTAGTCGATAAATCAGCAGGAAGTCTTACTGCTGTTATTGTGTTTGGGGTTTTGTTCTGTTTGCTTTCCTATTTTATTTTTGTTTTATTTGTAAACCACCTGAACGTTATTTGTATGGTCACTAGGATTCAAAAATGACTTGGCAACACATAATCAATCAATCCCAGATTTCCCAAAAGTATAATTATTTTTTTTCATGGGTGTCACTGTTTGATTCTTATGTGTGTATTTGAAGGCCATGTGCATGTGGAAGTATAAAAATAGGCAACACCCTCATTTTCAGGTTGGTCCATAGCTCTGTTAAAGGTCAGCTGATTTAGTTCAGAATTTGCAAGAAGCTGAATCAACTAGCTTCTGCTGATTATTTCAATTAGAAACATTTTCTTTAAAAAGATCAGCTAGGGAAGCATTTTTGAAATTCATGTAGCATTTTGAGGTGGTTTGTGTGTATGCCTGAGAACAGGAATCTCTAAGCAAGAATTAATGAAGTAGGTTTTATAACTTAACAGAAAGACAATTTATTTACAAAAATGCATGATAGCAAGGAGCATCAAAGAGCATCTTAAGAAGAAAGACATGGTCTCGGGCTAGCATCTCTTAGAATAAGTAAAATGAAAAAGATAGCATAGAAGAAATATTTTACTCTGTACCTACACACTACTGTCTTCTTCTGGTCAGCAGTTCATGAGAAGCTGTGCCACTGAATTAGTAACACAGGAGAGGACTCAGAAGGAGATCTTCTCAGTCTCAGCTCCTATATTTTGGAGTAGTTGATCCACTGATGTTTGATCAGTCCCAATTCTGTATAAACAGCCTTGTTTGGAAGAGTGTTTGGGCATAAATGATGATGGATAGCCTTTCTGTTTGCTTTGTTGGATCTAGGATTTTGATTTTAGTTTATATGTTTTAGGTTAACTGGGTGATGCGATTTTATTGTGAAGATTTAAATATAAATGTGATATTCTAATCTATTTTAACATTGTGAACCATGGGGTCTTGGACAAAAATTGCATAAATAAATGAATAAATAAATAACCATGGAATGTCAGCATACATGCAATTTTAGCATTGCTGAAAATAAACATATGCTTGAAATACTCCAGTTCTCATATCAACATTTTCTATTCAAGCTGCCCCACTCTCATCTTGCACTGAATTACTGGTATTGTCTTCAATAGGTTGAAATATACTGTACCTCATATCCAGTAAAGTTTGACACTGCAGGAGTCTACTATATTATGCCTTAATGTTTATATTAAGATATATAAATACTTGTAATTTCAGTGTGAATACAGTGGAGACAAAACTTCTTTCCATCATTAGTTCTTGTATATGTATAATCCAGAAAGCCAGCAATTCTAATCACGCATGCTTATTTTTTTTAAAAAAAGGAGACCATTCTCAAAAAGAAAGTATAGATTTGTCAGGGACAAATAATAGCAAATATAGGTAGTCCTTGACTTACAACCACAACTGAGCCCAAGATTTGCATTACTAAACAAGACATTTTACAAGCTTTCTTGCCAAAGTTGTTAAGTGAATCACTGCAGTTGTTAAATTAGTAACTTGGTAAGTGAATCTGGCTTCTGAATTGACTTTGCTTGTCAGAGGTTGCAAAAGGGGATCACGTGATCCTGGAACACTGCAACTATCATAAATATGAGCCAATTGCCAACAGTCTGGATTTTGACCACATGACCATCGGGATGCTGCAATGGTTGTAAGTGTGAAAAAGAGTCATAGGTCACTTTTGTCAAGCCTGAAATTGACCCATGTGTAGCCATTTTAGTTAAGCTTAGTATATATATTTTTTCTTCCTTTCTCTGTAGCAGTCATGGGGGGAAGGGTTTTGTGCTTGCTACATTCCTAAGGGGGGGGAGGAGTGGAGATAGAGAGAGTTGTTTTGGCTAGGTGATTCTTCTTCCTGTGGGAAAACGAGTTGACCTTGCTGAGGCCCCTTGAGGTAGAGATTTATGACATCAAGCAACGTTGAATTACTTCTATTGGAGAATGTGATTTTGGGGGGTTGTTTCTAACTTTTAATATTGGGGATAATTCTGGGTTGTGTCAGATCCGGAATTACCATGGACTTTGCCAATTTGATGCTTTCCTAAATAAAAGAAATTGTCTTGGAAGATGGACTTTGTTCTTTTCTTTTTAAATGGATTTCATCACTTGAAAACCTGGCAACTTTTTTCAGTGATTTTATAACTTTGAACAGTCACTAAATGAACAGTTGTAAATCGAGGACTACCTGTATGTCACATATATCACCATAATTACCTTCTCTTTTATGTTTATGTAAATGGGGCAGGCTTACTGAGAATTTCCAAGAGACAGACTTGCCACATAGACATCATCATTACCAAGAAGAAAAAAAGAAATGGAAAATAAAAATGAATGTTAAAAGGTGACAAGTTACATAAATACGTGCATGTGCTGGTGTATACACTGACTTCGATGGATCGTGAAAGTTAAGCAGAGCTGTATCAGATTAGTCCTTGGGCAGGAAAATGCCAAGGCTGTCTGGCTAGAATCGTGAGAGTTGGAGAAGCCAAAGATAAATAATTTCTATATTATTCCCCACCCACCCCAAAAAACCCTATATGAATGTATCCTTTTAGTCACTGAGAACCTTTACTTTGGGTGGGTGGATGGATGGATGTCAGTCTCTTATACACAGCATCATTGATGTTGCAAAGGACTTGGATTGGAAAAGCTGCAAATAGCTTCAAGCCAATACAATTTTCCTAGTTAAAAGTGTGTGTGTGTGTGGGGGGGTAGAATTATACATGTACTGCAGAATAATGGTCCAATTTTGAGATGAAATTTCTTAATTTGCTTACATGGGAAATGTGTAAAAAAATGTTTTGCAGCCAACAGCTGGATTACATAACACTCATAAACATGAGAATCTGGGAGCGGGGCAAATATTGTCTTTTTTCCAATTAGACAAAGAGGAGAAATCCAGAAAATGTAGGCTTGGCATCCATTTCCTCAACAACATTCTTACTATAATGCAGATTTTCTTGGGATGACATCTTCCAGATATGATGAACTACATTTTCCAGGATTTCTCCACCATCTTCAGGCCATGCCTGGTGGTAATGCTGTGAAAGGTTGTTGCAAAGTTCACAGCAGTGTGTGTGTGTGAGAAAGAGACAGAGACAGAGAGGCAGAGGCAAAGGCAGAGGCAGAGGCAGAGAGAGGGAGAGAGAGAGANNGAGAGGGAGAGAGAGAGAGAGAGAGAGAGAGAGAGAGAGAGAGAGAGGGAGAGAGAGAATGTGTATAAGCAAAATTGATATACAGCCACTCAGTATTCCCTTTCTTTATTCAGGGTTAAATGAAACACAGAGTGGTCCTGCCCCTGTGCTCCAGGTGCATCATATGTGACTTTGGACATTCCATTTAACTCATGTTATATATCACCTGGACAACACATAGTCTTGTTTTATTTCATTTTCATTTCTCTTTTTACAGATTTGGACTCCCTTCTACAAATTAACAATATGATAGCAAAATTTCACTTGGCAATTTTTTTGCAGTTTAAAAAACCATGAAAAGTGTGTAAGCTATAAAATATGTTTTACACTTTAAAAAAGAAGATCCATAATGTTCTCTCACAAAACTGGGAGGGGGAAGGGGGAAGGAATGGAAAATCTGATCGCTATCCATGTGAATGATATAACCACACTCCTTATGCACAATTGCCCCACCTGCCACAGCTCTTGCCGCCAAAGAGTTATTTCTAACCTTAAATGGTTGAGTATATATGTGTGAGAGCCGGTGGTTAAGGCCCCATTCTAGAAACTAGGAGAATGCGAACTCTAGTCCTGCCTAGGCACAAAGCCAGTTGGGTGACCTTGGGCCAGTCATTCTCTCTTGGGCCTAGGAAGCAGGAAGTGGCAAACCATTTCTGAAATTTTGCCAAGAAAATTGGGGGGGAAAACTTGTCCAGATATTCACTAGGAGTCAACACTGACTCAAAGATACACACACACACACACACACACACACACACACACACATGGCAGGTAGAGATCTAGAATTCTTTTGCATGTTCATTTTATAGAACAATGGGAACATTACGTGTAGAGAATGTAAGAAGCAATGTTGAAAAACTGCTGTAGATTTTCTAGGCATTCTACTAGAATAAAGTTGGGAAATATGTGGCCCTTCAGATGTGACTGATCTGCAAATCCTATCTTTCCTTGCTTTCATAATCAAAAAGGAACAATAGGAGCAACAACAAATTGTGAAATTAAAATTTAGAGAAGTTAACCTTTATTGTCATTTTTTTTACTGTGAGCGTACTGGCACACATTATAAATAAAATTCTGTTGCCTGCTCTCAAAAGAAAGTATATGTCTACTCATATACATACATAATACACATATATACATTATATATATCACATACATATGTGTATTATGTATGAGTACATACATATACATATATTCATCACTGTCTATTTCGAATATATAGAGAAAACACGGAACTTGAGAGTTCACAAGGTTGATACTATATGGAACAAAACAGTGACTGAATCTAAATGTTCTGCTTCGGATACCATGAAGCCTCCTCCCAGAAGGTAACAAGGAAAACAGATCATGAAGAGGAGGTGTAACATCCCAGACAATACTGTGGACCCTGTTTTACTGTGGACCATAGCTTATATGCTATGTCCTGGACAGAAGGAAAGAAACTACCAATGATCTTTTCTACCATCCTCACCACTCTCTAGAGGCACTGCCTTCCTGTCTGAAGCAATAATGCCATATGAAAGGATGCTTTCAATCATCACTCTATAGAAAGTGGTAAGGACAAAGGAAGGATGATGTACCTTTCTCATATAATGCAGAAGATGCAGGTGCTGTTGTGCCTGCTTCATCAATGTTTCATTGTTGAGTGACCAAGCTAGCTTAAGGCCCTGTCACACTGCCCAACAGATGCAAAACGGACACAATGGACGAGAAAAATGTTCCATCCGTTGTTATCCACCACTCTCAGAAGGGGCAAAAATTTGCATAACCGGAGGCGGAAAACACGGACGGGGGGAGGAGCAGGGGCGATGGAAAGCGGATGCGGAACGGAAGCCCAGCGGATGGAGCGGATGGCACATCCGCTAGGCTTCCGGGGGACCTCAGCAAAGCGGATGCGGAACGGATACAGCGGATGCAGAGCAGACGCACAGTGGATGAAGCGGATGCACAGCGGATGCACAGCGGAAGCCTAGCAGATGCCGAGCGTTAATTGCGCATGCAGGGAGGATGCATTGCGTCAGCCCCGCGGATATAACAGAAACAGTTCAGAAGCAGGTCGCCATTCAGAGGAAAGACCTGCTTCCAGACACATCGACTGCCTTCCCTGTCCTGCCTGCATGTCTGCCTGCAAGCTTGCTGCCAGCCTTGTGCCAGCCTCCTGCCAGCCCTTGCTGCCAGCCTCACCTGCCAGCCTTGCTGTCTGCCTGCCTGCCACGCTTGCTGCCAGCCAGTCTGCCTGCAAGCCTTGGTGCCTGCCTGCCAAGCCAGCCTTGGTTCATGCCTGCCTGCCAGCCTTCCTGCCAGTTCTTGGTGCCTGCCTCCTGCCAGACCTTCCTGCCAGCCTTGGTGCCTGCCTGCCCGCCTGCTGCCAGCCTGCCAGCCTGCCTGCCAGCCTGCCTGCCAGCCTGCCTGCCAGCCTTTGTGCCTGCATGCCTGCCAGCCTTGGTGCCTGCATGCCTGCCAGCCTTCCTGCCAGCTTTGTGTGCCTGACTCCCTGCCAGCCTTGGTTCCTGCCAGCCTCCCTGCCAGCCAGCAACCCACAACTACCATCCCGCCCCCTGGCCCTCACTCTGGTTCTGCTGGGCTTCTGCCAGCACGGGCTCGCTCTTCTGGGGCTGGGGCTTCTGCTGCTTCTGCTTCTGGAGGAGCTGATAGACAAGCACTCCAGCACCAGCCACCTCCACATCACCTGCACCCTTCACCCCTGAGACTGAGCGACCAAGAGGAGTGCCAGAGACTCATCTTTGTCTTATAGCTTGTTGTTAATAAGTCTATTTTTGATTCACACACTTGCTTCAATTTCTTTTTTTTAATAAAGTCTTGCTGGAAACTTTTAGAAATGGTTTAAGCCTTTGCATGCTTGTGGGATGGGTTAAGATAGCAAGTGGGTGGTTGAGATAGCTGTGGAATGGGCAGGGATAGCTTTGGGATGAGTAATAGCTGTGGGATAGATAAACCTCCAGTGCAAGCATAGTGGGACTGTATGGTCCACCCTCCAGGTGCCACACCTATGGCCCTTTATTATCAATAAAATGTAATCATTGGATCCACACATTTCAACATAGACACAACTCTTTATTAAATGCCCTGTTCATTGTCGGGCCACTCAACATACATGGCACAATCTCATCAGTGTAATGAGACAGGCTGAAGGAAGCATCAATTAAGCATCTATCATTCCTTGTCTTGCCACTCCACTGGTCTAGCCTGGGGAGTTGCAGACAGTGTTTCAGGAGGTTGCGCTGCTTCTTTCCCTTCACGTGAGGCTCTGTTGGGCCTTGCACATCCTCAGTGTCTATCAGGTTTCGCCCTTGCCTCCATTCCCAGGCTCCATGTCCCCATTGCCTTGTGGATGGTCCAAAGAGTCTGTTCTGGCAAGACTGGGTAGCGGTGCACATGAGATTGTGCAGGATGCAGCAAGCTTCCATGATCCGTCCTCATGGTCTCTGGGCGATGCTGCAGTGGTGGTGAGAAGTACCTGGAACCTTGTTGGCCAGGATTCCAAAGGGCGTTCTCCACCACCCGCTTGCCATGGACAGCCTGTAGTTGAAGATTCTCTTTCACGGGTGAGGCATTTGGAGATGTATGGCTTCATGAGGTAGGTTGTGAGGGAGAAGGCGTCATCCCCCACGATGAAGTAGGGCACATCTTGTGTGTCGTTTGGCAGGGGTTCTGGATCTGGGAAGGCCCACGATGAGGTTGCGTTCCAGCCTCCACTCCTCTCGTTTTTCCATTTTTAAATCTTTGTTTCCGCTAGGCACATCCGTTCTGCATCCGTTTTGCGTCCGTTCTGCTTCCTCCCTGCGTCTGAGCGGATGCGAGTTGGCAACGGATGCGGAACGGATGCCTAGCGTATAAGCGGATGCATAACGGATGCAGAACAGATGCCTAGCGATGCATAGCGGATGCATAACGGACGAATTGGATACATTTTTCCGCGCAAAAAGTTTGAGCAGCTCAAAACTTTCTGAGCGGATGGAAACGTCAATAAACGGATAGCTGGACGGATACGAGAGGAAGCAAAACGGAGGGCAGTGAGTAATCACATTAACCACGATGGCAACCTTTTTGGTCGCATTTTACATCCTCTTTGCATCCGTTGGTTCAGTGTGACAGGGGCTTTACTCCTTAGCTGTACACTCAGAAATGCGATGCTGCCAACCAACTTCAATGATGAATTATTATGCACAGCAGTGTGTTTTTTGTGCCTTTTCTGAAATTGACAATGATTTTTTTAGTTTTTCTTACATTTAAAACAAGGCTGTTTTTATCACACCAAATCACCATATCCTCTCCCTCCTTGCAATAAGCATCCTCGTTATCATCCTGAATAAGGCCCACTACTGTTATATCATCCACATACTTCACAATATGGTCAGTGGCAAACCTTGCAGAACAATCATAGGTCAACAGAGTGAAAAACAGAGATGAATTGAGCTGTAATGACTGAAGTACAATAGCTGCAGCCCTTGTATACTAACTATTAAAGAGTATATCCCTAAATATGTAGTCAAGTTAAACCTCAGATTATAAGATTTGTAAAGAAAAAATGTGTGTACATTTCCAGAATTAAGCAACTTATGTGGAAAAATAGTTCCATACATTAAATATAAACGTAGAAGGGGAATCACTGATGCTATGGCATCTGGTCAATGATATACCCCAGTTTTTGAGTTAAGAAGCCCTGGCATATTAAATTAAAGAAGTAAAAAATAAATTCTTTTAA
This sequence comes from Laticauda laticaudata, assembly GCA_004320025.1. Taxonomy (NCBI): domain Eukaryota; kingdom Metazoa; phylum Chordata; class Lepidosauria; order Squamata; family Elapidae; genus Laticauda; species Laticauda laticaudata. The sequence goes on along the minus strand of BHFT01045441.1, from coordinate 2,170 downwards.
AAAATTGAATTCAAAAGCATTACTGTAGTTCTTCATTATCACCAGCATCTTCATCTTGTTTTCTTCAGCCATAGTCTATGAAGGGAAAATTCTCCATCTTCTCCATTTTGTCTTCTACTTTAACAAAAATAAGATTTCTTCACTGATCAATATTACCAGGGGCATTCAGTGTAATTTTTTCTCTTTGAAAAAGATTAATCTTGAAGCCTGGGTTTTTTGCCCCCTCAATATTTATGGAAATAGCTTTTGGCTCATCAAATTATTTAGTGGTAAAATATAACACTGAGGTTATCCACATGAAAACTGTAGCAGGTTTTACCGTTCCCTTGAATCAAATGATTTGTGATAGTTTTTTTAAAAACAGCTTTGTATGTGTAGATATAAAAATGATAATAATTTTAGGCAGATTATAGAATTGGGGCAGCAGCTCCATTCATGTGTTTCTGTTTGGTTGCTCCTGAACAAAGGAAGATTTGGTAGGGATCCAAGGAAGTTTTTACAAATAACAAACATGCACAGGAATGTTCAAATGCACATGCTACAGACCTTGGGCTAAAGCCTGAATGGTTTGCAAACCTTCATCCCAAACAACTGAAAGAGAATTAGCTTCTTGTGACTGACACATATGAATACAGGCTTCCAACAGAATAACATAATTGCCAAGTAACAGAGTTGGAAAAGATCCTAAAGGACTTCTAGTTTAACCCCCTCCTTAGGGGTAGTAGGAAAGTAGGAAATCCTATACCATTTCAAACAAATCTGAGCTTGTATTTNCAGTAAGTGTTGTATATTATGATTCTTGATTCTTAACAAATGTTCCTTTTCTTTATGTATACTGAGAGTATTTACACCAAGACAAATTCCTTGTGTGTCCAATCACACTTGGACAATAAAGAATTCTATTCTATTCTATTCTATTCTATTCTATTCTATTCTATTCTATTAATACAGCACTGCATCTAAATGAAAACATTGCAAGAGCCCAACCAAGCATCTTCTACCAATTTTCCAAAATACACTAAATAGGCAACCTAGGCAGTCCCATTGTCTTGAGCACTGGAACTATCTCAATTGGAATATCAAGTTTCATGGACCCTGATTCCATACTTATGCCAAGAGGACTTCCAACTACAGAAGAGACATCATAGTTTTCCTAAGAAAGCAGTACTCTTATGCACTTTCTGCACAATACTATTTTAGCTATAGATGGTAAGGTACAATATACCAATATACACCCTCAAACATGTATTTTATACCATCAAGAACTTCATCATTGATGTCAAAACAGCATGAATACTATAAAATAGGTTCTTGGGTCTCTGTTGTAATTAAGCTTTCCTAATGTATTTTTTTTTACAAATTTATTGAGGAAGAAAGCTTATCAAATACTTAGAAAGTGAGGTTGGGCAACACAAGCAAACAGCAGCCAACAACTTAAAAGCCTGCATCAACACACCCCAATCAACTTCTAAAAAGCCACATGGAATAGACACCTTGTAAATACCACACACAGAAATCACATACTCTGCTAAAAGTTGGATTCCAGCACAAATCTGAAAGCTCAGAAAACAAAACCTCTGATCCCAGTGAGTGACCCAGATTGAATCCTGCAGGAAAGAAAAATTGTTTCTCACCTTTACATGTTTTTTTGAAAAAACAAACTGACTGGGGAATTCTAGGAATTGAAATCCACACAGTTTGCCAAGATTGAGCAGTATGACTATGACTTGTCCCGATATGTAATTGGGGAAGGAAGGTTAAATAAACTCATGTGAGCAAAAATAATAACCATTTTCTGATTTGTCTGACTAGAAATTTGCAGACAGCCCCAATTTTTTACAGACCATATCACCAAAAGACATAGTCTCTTTCTTTTTGTCTCTTAGTTGCTATTTGGAAGTATAGTTTCAGCAGTAGTCAAGATAGCAGAGTATTCAGAAATAAATGGTCAAAACAGCCCAGAAAAGAGCGTTAAAACCTTCACATTCATCCAGGAGGACAAAAGATTTTGGAAAGAAATCTATACATTGAAGGAGATGATGCTTAAATACATCCCTCAGCATCTCAAGAGTCACTCCTTCCCATTAGGATTTTAGTGAAATCCTTGCCTTTGAAAAATAAGACTAAAGGCCCGGTCCCACTGCACTTACACATGCAAAGAGGATGTAAA
>BHFT01045438.1:0-33929 GCA_004320025.1 Laticauda laticaudata | reverse complement strand
TATACTGAAGAAGACGAATAGGCAATGGTTGTGGTTTGCGCTTAATCGCACGCCCACCTTAACAGACTTCTCTTAGGAAAGCGAGCCTCTGGTACCCTCGTGCCGGTTTGCATTTCAGACGCCGGGTATCTTCAAACACATAGCCTTACTCTGTGGTGTCAACCCCAATATCGGTTTCTAAGAGACCAGTTCCTTTTTTCATAAAAAAAAAAGGTTAAGTTTTTTGCGGTTTGGGCCCCGAAGGAACCACGAGAGTCAGGTAGAGTATTCCAGACATTGACTACTCCGTTGCTGAAGTCGTATTTCCTGCAGTCAAATTTGGTACAGTTAACCTTGAGTTTGTATCTATTTAGTGCTCTTGTATTGTTTTGGTTGAAGCTGAAATATTCATTGACAGGAAGGACATTGCAATGTATGATTTTATATATCACACTGAGATCAGACCGAAGACGCCGTAATTCAACGTTTTCTAGGTCTAGAATTTCAAGTCTGGTGGCATAAGGTCTTTTGCAATGAGTTAAGGAGCGGAGAACTCTTCTTGTGAAATATTTCTGGACTTTTTCAACTGTGTCTTTGCCTCTCTCTCCTCCTTTGATAGACACATTTAAACTGGTATTTTAGAGAATGAGGGGGAGGGGAAGCAATGAAGGAATTGAAAATGCCAATTGAATACCCTCTCAACATGATAAAATATTTTGGGAAGCAACTTAAAGAATAGTGTAGAATTCCAAATGTGTTGGGTCTATTTTGGAAATAAAAGCAGGAGAATGACATGAATTTGGAATGTAGGGTCAAGATATACTTAACCACTGGCAATATACGGAACAAAAGTTTGCTTTTCTTCTTCTTTTAAATGTCTTTGCTTTAGCCTAAGCTTCTTCAATGCAGACTTTTCTGTTTGTAGAAAGTCACCTTATAGGGCAAAGAATCCACTTTGAATCAGTTCATTTTATAGCAAATCATTTGGGAATTGTTGTGCTTGAGTAAGCAAATGTGAAACAGCTCCCCTGCCTCAAACAATCATAAATAATAATCCATCATTCCAACACCCATGCACAATTAAGGGGAGGGGGAATCAACATCTAGAAAAGTACATACAAACAATCTTATCTCCCAAATGTGTGTGAAACAATTCTGCTGCATTCTTCATAGTCATTGTCATTTCGTCTTATGAAAGACAATTTGAGGTTGATTTCCCCCCATGAATAAAGAAAAAGCTGAAATTGTTATGGATAGACTGTGCTGTGCTTGCATTTAGTTATAAGGTGGTACTACAGTGCTGAGTTATTCCTCAATTATTCTATCATTACCTTCCCTGGTTTCCTGTGCTTCTATTGACCTCCAAAGCAAAATATCATTAAAAAAATGTTTTCCTTGTAGAATAGTAGAATAGTTAGGAAGCTAGAGAAGGGATATCAAAAATTGGGTAAAGGAAAACACCAGAAGAAAATCTCCAGCAATAAAATTTAAATTTAAAAAAGCACAAGATAATTTTGAAATAGTTTCAAGATTTGAGAATAAGACAGAAAATTTGGGACCTCTTGGATATGGAAGCACATCAGGCTTGTCGTTTTGAGCAATCATGGTAGTGTCCTTGGTACATCATCTTCACCATTAATAAAGAAAGGGGGGAGGGAATCCCATGAAATGATACAAAAGAAAGACATTTTTTTTTCGTTTGTGAATGATTGAATATCAAGTTGAAAGAGATCCATTCTATTGAATTCCATTACTCAAAGGTAAATGTTGAAGATGAAAATCTGAGAACAAACTAAACTTCAATTACATCCATTTCAGAAGTGCACATTGACATGATCATACAAAGAAGGGGTGTCAAACTTGTGATCCATGGGCTGGATGTGTCATGAGCAGGCCATACCCATGCCTGGTAAAGTGAAGGGGTAAAAAATTGTGCAAATTTGATATAAAAGGTTGAAAAGGTTACATTACATACTTCTACTTGCAACATAAATTGTACAATCAGCACAATGATTCCATTATTTGCATTGTGACTTTTACCCTCCTTTGTAAAAATCCCTATTGGAATTTAATCCAACCCTTTATCCAGGAAATTGCAGGTCTGCACTAATTGTAAAGCCCATGTCACACTGCCCAACGGATGCAAAAAGGACAAGGCGGACGAGCAAAATGTTCCATCCATTGTTATCTGCTCTCAAAAGGGGCAAAAATTTGCATAACCAGAGCGGATAACATTTCAGAACCAGGACGAATTAACACGGATGCGGGGGGAAGACGAGGCCGGGAGGCAGGATGGCTGTACACACAGACTAAGAGACCGAGAGACGCAACTCTTCACAATTCAAATGGACTCAGCGTTATGAGGTTTGCTAGGGAACTCGTGCGTACTCACCTAAAGGTAACTTATGGCGGAAATTTTCCCCTACCATTGCGCGTTGACCGTCCTGCTCTTCAGTCGAGAGAGTGCATGTGAGCGCAGATAACGTGAACCACGGCCACGAACCACTGTTCGCCTCCTGACATAATCATGCTCATTTAGATATGTGAGCATAGTCCGTACTATACACTCGCTGCGTCAATCGCTTTAGCGCCTAATTCATCATCTACCACAGCGTCCCCCCTTCTAGCGTGTGTGATCGTTATCCCTATAGCTATTCCTGAATAATATAATCGCACACGGAAAACCTAAGTGGACCTGGTTTAATTGCACATGCGGAAGGATGCATTCGTCAGCCCGCATATAACGGAAGCAGCTCAGAAGCCAGTCGCCATTCAGAGGAAAGACCGTGCCGGACGATTGGCTGCCTGCCTGCCCCTGCCTGCATGTCTGCCTGCCACCCTTCGCCAGCCTCCCTGCCAGCCTTGCTGCCAGCCGCCTTGCCAAGCCTTGCTGCCACCAATTGGCCTTGCACCTTGCTGCCTCCTTCATGCCGGCCCTTCACAGCCTTTTCATGTCTGCCTGCCACCTTTTTGTGCCTGCCAGGCCTGCCAGCCTTCCTGCTTAGCCTTGTGCTGCTCCTTTGCCTGCCTTTGTCCCATCCGTATATTGGGTAGCTTTTATGCTTCCCGTTCTGACCGCGTTAATCTATCCCTTAGAATCCTGACTGTATTCCCTACATTCTCTCTCTGTAACCTCGCTTCACATCTTATGTGTCCTCCTGTCCTACATTCCCTTCCAGAGCCCTATACTCTCACCTTCATCTACAGTACCACACCCCTTGTATCCTCTTTGCTCCATTTCCTGCCACCTCCCTGCCAGCCAGCAACCCCACAACCATTGCGGAAGCAAAGCAACTCAGCCATTGCTGCCAGCCCTGGCAAGAGGGACAGGGCTACATCACCCACCCCTGGCCTCACTCTGGTTCTCCTGGGGCTTCTGCAGCACAGGCCGCTCTTCGGGGCTGTTGCTTCTGCTTCTTCTGTTCTGGAGAATCAACTAACACAAATCGACACCTCCAACTCACCTACCCTTATCCCCTCCTCTAGACTGAGGAATAGCCAAATACGAGTGCCAGAGACTCATTTTGTTTTTATAGCTTCTTTGTTAAAAGTCTATTTTTGATTCATACACTTGCTTCATTTCTTTTTTTTAATAAAGTCTTGGTGGAAACTTTTAGAAATGGTTTAAGCCTTTGCATGCTTGTGGATGGGTTAAGATAGCATGATGGGCAGGGATACCTTTTGGATGGTATTAGCTGTGGGATAGATAAACCTCCAGTGAAGCATAGTGGGACTGTATGGTCATCCTCCAGCTACCCACACTTTCCCTTTATTTCAATAAAATGTAATAATCATCCACACATGTCAATACAAACACAACTCTTATTAAATGCCCCTGTTCATTGTAGGCCACCCAACATACATGGCCCAATCTCATCCGTGTGATGAGACAGGCTGAAGGAAGCATCCATTAAGCATTACCATCCTGTCTGGCCACTCACTGCTCCAGCTGGGGAGTTGCACCAGTGTTTCAGGAGGTTGTGCTGCTTCTTCCCTTCACGTGAGCTCTGTTGGGGCCTTGCACATCCTCAGTGTCTATCAGTTTCGCCCTTGCCCCATTCCCCAGGCTCCATGGTCCCCATTGCCTTGTTGACGGTCCACAAGCCTCTCCTGTAACACTAGACCGGGTGCGCATGAGATTGTGCAGGATGCGCAACTTCCATGATGCTCCTCACGGTCTCTGGGCATGCTGCATGGTGGTGAGAAGTACCTGGAACCTGTTGCCAGGATGCCAAAGTCGTTGTCCACCACCCGCTTGCCCTGGACAGCCTGTAGTTGAAGATCCTCTTCTCTTACGGTGAATCGTCTGAGTGTAGGGCTTTCATGAGGTAGGTTGTGAGGAGAAGGCATCATCCCCACATGGAGTAGGGCACATCTGCGTGTTGTTGGGCAGGGGGTCTGGATCGTGAAGCCACGATGAGGTTGCGTTCAGCCCCTCTTTAGGACACTGCCATTGTATACCTGGGCATCTGAAGATGAGCCGTTGCCTGAAGCATCGATGTATCATGAACTTGTAGTCAGCATTGACCATGGCGAAGAGGACGATGCTGAAGAAGCCCTTGGATTTGAAAAAGGTGGAGCCTGAGTTGTGGAGATTTGCAGCACGTGCTTGCCCATCTATGGCTCCAACGATGTGGGGGAAGTTCCACTTCTGATACCAGTGCTCCTGCAACTTTTCTTCCATCCTTCTTCAGGGAGGGGTACTGGAGGAGCTCCTCCTCTATTCTTCGATGATGGCCTGCACCACTTCTCTGACCACAATGCTGATCGTGTTGTGTGGCACCCTCCAGCCTACTCCATGCTCTCCTGTAGGTGGTCCCCGAGCCAGGTGGCGCATAGTCAGTGCCAACTTGAGCCCAGGGTCCAGGCTGGGGCGGAAAATCTGTGCTCTGCTTGGTCAACCGGTGTCAGGCACTGCAACAACTTGTCAAACATAGCTGGAGGAATCCTCATGAAGTTCTGGAACGCCCAAGTGTCTTCGTTCCTGAGCTCCACCATCAGCTTGTTGTATAGTCCGTCCTCTAGTCTTCTGGTGAACCATCTTCGGACCCAGACTCTTTTTGGCTACTCTTTTATTCTCAAGTAGAGTTCACCAGAGACCTGCGCATTCTCGCACTGTTGCAGAATGATGGTGGCTTGGCCGAAAGGACTTTGTTACAATCCACGGTGGACATGACTTGATGCTGTGGAAGAGGAAGAGTCAGATGAAGCTGCGCAGAGTGGCTGTACAACAGCTGGTCTGAAGTGTGAGATCCAGGTGGTGCTCCCCTTTTTATAGCAGTATAGGTGTCCCTTTGCTCTCCTAGGCATCCCTCTAGGCATCCTCTCAAGGCTTATCCCTTAGGCATTCTAACATTTAAACATGATGAGAAAGGTCCCCTCTGCAAATGTTTTTTTCGTCTTTAAACACTTTGTTTCTGTGCTGCATCTGTTCTGCGTCCATTCTGCATCCATTCTGCGTCCGTTCGCTTCCTCCCTGCGTCCAGGCGGATGCGAGGTTGCGCGGATGCATAGCGAATGCCTAGTGGATATAGCGGATGCGTAACGGATGTGTAACGATGCGTAGCAGATGCATAGAGATGCAGAACGATGTAACTGGATACATTTTCCGCGCAAAAAGTTTTGGGCAGCCAAAAACTTTTGGAGCGGCATGAAACGTCATAAACGGATGCTGGACGGATTAGAGAGGAAGCCAAACGGAGGCAGTGAGTACATTGCGTTTTCCATGGATGGTAGGCTTTTTTGTCCGTTTTACATCCTCTTTGCATCGGTTGTTCGTTGTGACATGGCTTAAATTGCAAATTGCTAATGATGCTGTCCATTCAACTGTTGTCTTCTCTATAGAATCAGTGGTGGGATTCAGCTACTTATACACTTTGAATAACAGGGTTAAATTTCTGAGCAGTTGGTAAACTGGTTGATGGAAGAAATCATTAGGCAGAGAACCGGTTGTTAAATATTGAATCCTCTATCACTGTTTAAATATACAGAACTCAATTTTTTCTTTACATATTTTTTACAATTGGAAAAATAGTTTGTAACAGTTTACGTTTGTGCATTTATAAAGCCCATGTCACACTGCACAATGGATGGAAAGAGATGTAAAATGGAGAGAAACACTTGCCATCCATTGGTTAACGCGATGCATCCGTCTGTACCACTGCGTCCGTTTTTCTTCCTCTCTATCCGTCAGCATCCGTCAACTGAGTTCCATCCCTCAAAAAGTTTTGAGCTGCTCAAAACTTTTTGGAGCGGAAAATGTATCCAACGCGTCCGTTCTGCATCGCAACGCATACGGGGAACATCCGTTCTACATCCGTCGTCATCCGTTACGCACCACTACATCTGCTAGGCATCCGCTGCGCATCCGCGCAACTCAAGATCCGCTCCAGCAAAGTGTACACAGGGAAGAAAGTGGAACGGACGTGGAACGGATGTGCAGCATGTGTTGCACAGGTTGGAGAAAGGATGAAAGCAGATGCAGCTCCAAACAAAGCATTTAAAAGGAAAAAATGTTTGCAGAGGGGACCTATCAATAGTGAGAGATGTCTAGAGTGATTGTGTAGACGATGCCAAAAGCAGGACACATATAGGGAAAACCTATATTGCCTAGAAAAAGGGGAACGACTCACCTGGATCTCACTTTCAGACCAGCAGCAATTGCTGTGCAGACCTCTGCAGCTTCATCTGCGTCTTGCTCTCTCACAGCATACAGTCATGTCCACCATGGATCGTAACACCAGTCCTTTTGGTAGCCACCATCATTCTGCAACAGTGGGAAGCCATCTACAGGCTCTTTCAACTTTTTCTATGGGAAGAAAAGGAGGCAGCCAAGAAGCGTCTGGTCCAAGATGGATTGGTAGAAGAGCAAATATGGACTGTACAACAAGCTGCTGGTGGAGCTGAGGAACAAAGACCCTCGTGCATTCCAGAACTTCATGAGGATGACTCCAGCCATGTTTGACGAAGTTGTGGAGCGGCTGACTCCCAGGTTGACCAAGCAGAAGTACCAGATTCCCCCAGCCTGGACCCTGGCTCAAGTTTGGAATGACTCTGCGCCACCTGGCCTCGGGCCACCTACAGGAGCATGGAGTATGGCTGGAGGGTGCCACACAACACCATCAGCATTGTGGTCAGAGAAGTGTGCAGGCCATCATCGAAGAATACATGGAGGAGCTCCTCCAGTGTCCACACTGAAGAAGCTGGAAAGAAAGTTGCAGAGCAGTGGTATCAGAAGTGGAACTTCCCCCACACTGTTGGAGCATGATGGCAAGCACGTGGCCTGCAAAAGCTCCAGCCAAGTCGGGGTCCACTTTTTCAACTACAAGGGCTTCTTCAGCATCATTCTCTTCGCCCATGGTCGATGCTGACTACAAGTTCATGTACATCGATGCTTCAGGCAACGGGTCAGCTTCAGATGCCCAGTATACAATGCCAGTGACTCAAGGAGGCTGGAACGCAACTCATCATGACTTCCAGATCCAGACCCCTGCCCAGCGACACGCAAGAATGTACCCTACTTCATCATGGGGATGACGCCTTCTCCTCAAACCTACCTCATGAACCCTACACCTCCAGATGCCTCACCCATGAAGAGAGATCTTCAACACAGGCTGTCCAGGGCAAGTGGGTAGTGAGAACGCCTTTGGCATCCTGGCCAACAGGTTTCAGGTACTTCTCCCACCATGCAGCATCGCTCAGAGCCGTGAGAGGATCATGGAAGCTTGCTGGCATCCTGCACAATCTCATGCACAGCTACCCAGTGTTGCAGAACAGGCTCGTGGAACCTCCAACAAGGCAATGGGAACATGGAGCCTGGGGAATGGAGGCAAGGGCAAACCTGACAGACACTGAGGATGTGCAAGGCCCCAACAAGGCCTCAGCGTAAGGGAAGAAAGCAGCACAAACCTCCTGAAACACTGGTGCAGCTCCCCAGCTGGAGCGTGGAGTGGCAAAACAGGATGAAAGATGATTAATGGATGCTTCTTTCCAGCTGTCCTATCACACTGATGAGATTGGGCCATGTATGTTGGATGGGCCTACAATGAACAGGGCATTTAATAAAGAGTTGTGTTTATGTTGACATGTGTGGATCAATGCTTACATTATTGTGATAATAGAAGTCATAGGTGTGGCACCAGGGAGGGTGGACCATAGAGTCCACTATGCTTCACTGGAGTTTATCTATCCACAGCTATCTTAACCCATCCCACAGGTATCCCTGCCATCCACAGCTATACCATCCGAAAGGTATCCCTGCCCATCCCACTGCTATCCTTACCATCCCCAACAAGCATGCAAGGCTTAAACCATTTCTAAAAGTTCCACCAAGACTTTATTTACAAAAATAAATAGGGCAAAGTTGTGAAGCAAAGATAATTTATTAATAACAAGCTGTAAAAGAAAAAATGACCAAGTCAAGTGTCAAATAAAGTCAACAGGGAGCCACCCAGTCTCTGGCACTCTTCTCTGTTACTCAGAGTGTGCCAGTCTCAGGGTGAAGGTCCAGGTGCTGTGGAGGTGGCTGTGCTGGAGTGTGGTCTGAAGCGCCACTTGGGTGCCTGGCCCGAGAGGCCACAGGGACAGTGTGTTGAGGAAGCTCTCAGACAGCTGTCTCAGCCCCATGATGTTGAAACTCTTCCTCCGTCCAGGGTGTCAGCCCCAGTACCAACGACAGATGTACTGAGGCCGGGCTTGCTGTGGGTGGAGAAGAGCTAGTGTAGTGGGGCTGTTGGTCTGCAGCTGGGTGAGGACGGCGTGGTTCATCGGTGACGTGGGTGGCTCGTGGTGCGGTCCTCAGTGCAAGGGTGGCGTCTGATGAACCTGTGCTGGACTGGGAAGGGCTGCTGTCTGTGCTGCTGGCCTCCAGGTAGCTGTACGGTAGGTGAGGCCTGTTGGACAAGCTCTTGGAATGGGGGACATCAGCCTGGGGTGGAGGAGCAGACCTGGACTGGGTGGGAGCAGGTTCATCTGGATCTGGAGGGTTGTGAAGCAGATCGGTATCCTGGTCCTTCACCACCTGTACTGGGGTTCCGCCATGTCCATGAGGGTCTGGTTCACATAGGTGAGAAGGGCTTGCGGTTGGAGGATGAGGAGTCGATGTTGTTACAGTTGCTGCTCCTGATGGTGTCTCTTATCTCCAGCAGGACAGTGTGGCTCTGTACCTCGGTCTGCCTCTCTGCCTTTCTGTGGAGGTGACGGGGGTGGATGCGGGTTGGACTGTGGTGGAAGTGCCGTCTCCTTTCTCCCACTGTGCCAGGGGGTCCTCCACACGCTCCGCACGGTTTAGAAAGCTGTCGGCGGGTTCTCCATCATGGGATGCTCCACAGACACCTGCCTGAGACAGGAGCTTACTCTCTGCCGAGAAGAGGACTGGCTCTCAGCAAGGCTGCCTGAGAGAGAGGGTTGTGAGAGGGGCTGCTCCTTGGTGGCGGATCTCAACCCTCCAGGAAGCTGCACTGGCTATGACGTAGGTCTCTCTGTTGGTCAGTTGACCGCGGCCTGGCCAGATTTCTTGAGGTGCAGCTTCCGTACCAGTGTGCATGTGCTCCACCAGCCGAGGAGCACTTCTGAAAGTGTAGCCCAGGCTCTCCGCTTCTCTCTCCAAGCAGGCCTGCTTCCTTTTGGTGTTCCTATAGGGCTGTGTCCCTTCGCCATAGATACTCATTCTCTCTCAGGCCACTCCAGCACCTCATCCTCATGTTCCTCCTCGATGTTGTATTGCTTCCTCTCCATTCCTCATATACCTCTTCCTCCCTTTGGCAGGACCACATGGGCCCTCATCAGAGGGCTTCCCAGGTTGTATGGGCTGCTCCTCCACACCAGCAGCAGCAGCAGCAGGACAGCAGGACCTGCAGCACCAGCACCACCAGAAGGCAGGATCAGCGGCAGCAGAGTAGCACCAGCAGCGCCAGCAGCACCAGCAGCAACACAGATAGCTAGCAGGCACCAGGCAGCATAGAGCAGAGACCAGGAGCCGAGCAGGACCAGGAGCACGAGCAGGACCAGGAGCATGAGAAGGACCAGGAGCACGAGCAGACCAGCAAGATGAGAGCATCTTCAGCAGAGTAACACCAGCAGAATGCACCACTGCCAGAAGCAGCATCAGCAGAGTAGCACTAGCAGAAGCACCACCGCCAGAAGCAGCTTTCAGCAGAGTAAGCACCAGCAGAAGCACCACCGCCAGAAGCAGCATCAGCGAAGTAAGCCACAGCAGAAGCACCACACCAGAAGCAGCATCATCACAAAAGCAGAAGCAGCAGAGAGCCCCAGCCCCAGAAGAGTGAGCCCGTGCGCAGAACCCCAGCAGAAGTAGACTGAGGCCAGGGGGTGGGAGGGTGGCCCTGTCCCTCTTGCTGGGGCTGGCAGCAGATGGCTGAGGCTTTCTCTTCTTCCCATGGTTGGGGTTGCGGCTGGCAGGCAGGCTGGCAGGGCAGGCTGGCAGGCTGGCAGGCAGGCTGGCAGGCAGGCTGGCAGGAGGATGGCTGGCAGACAGCAGGCAGGCAGCGGATGTGTCTGGAAGCAGGTTCTTCCTCTGAATGTTGACCTGCTTGGGAGCTGCTTTCCCTTTATTATCTGCGGGGCTACCAATGCATCTCCCCGCATGCACAGTGAAGCTAGGCATCTGCTAGGCATCCGCTAGGCTTCCGTAGGCATCTGTAGGCTTCCGCTGTGCATCCGTTCATCCGCTAGGCTTCACTGTGCATCCGCTTCATCTGCTCGGCCTCGCTTTGCACCGCTGTATCCGTTCTGCCTCCGCTTTGCTGTATCCCCGGCTCTCATCCGCTTCCATCCGCTAGGCTTCCGTGGAGCATCCGCTTTCCATCCGTCCTGCATCCTCCCCCCGTCCGTTCCTTTCCGTGTTGTCCGCTCTGGTTATGCAAATTCAGAGCACTTTTGAGAGTGGATAACAACAGATGGAACATTTTTCTTGTCCGCTGTGTCCTTTTTATAAACGTTTTGCATCCATTGGCTAGTGTGACAGGGCCTTAACATTCACTAGCCTTTTACACATTTTCCGTTAATTTATATAACTGGTGATCTAAATGGCCCAGAAATTATTAGAATCATGCTGGATAGTAAGATTGGCAGTTTATGAATGTGACAAAATAAATACTGATTTGTATTGAAAAGCATTATTTGTTTAATTATTCTGACCATCTCACCTAAGTTTATACCATCATAATAACACCATATAAACCTATGAATAAAAGCAAATTCAAAAATAAATTCAAAACAGAATTAAAATCAGGTTAAAATGTTAATGTAAAGATAAAAATCAAGGTACACATTCAAAAGGTGAAGAGTTTAACAAGGAAGTGGGAGTATCTTCAAATCACCAGTCATTCGCAGGGCTGCATTATACTTTTAGACCCCCATGCTAATTGACAAAACCAGATCTTCACCCTCTTCTGGAAAACAAGAAGAGTGGAAGTTTGTCTTTCTTTTGGCCCTGAGATGTTCAGAGAACAGTAGCTGAGAAGTCCCTCTTTTCTAGAGCCCACCAGTCAAAACTTGATAGTTTAGGTAGCATGCACTGCCTACTTAGCTGGGTGGGATATGTCGATGTAATTTTGTTTCCATTTTTTCTATCTTAAATTATCCTGACACAATTTTTAATGCAAATTCCCCCAGTGAAAGTGTGTTTAAAAACAATTCAAAATTTAAAAGAGTCCAGGCAACTTTCATTTTCTGTGCAGAGAAGAGTTGGAAATAGAACACACAACTTTATTTTAGCAAAATTCATGGCACAGCTGAATTGCATTTCTATCTTACAGAAGTTAGGAAAATGACATGAAGTTTGAAACTCTTTTCAATGAAAGCTAAATATGGTCTCACATGATGACTTTGCAGGCGATAGGATAAGCAAACATTAATCCAGTGTCTAGTACTGATTTAGTTGAACTCAACAGAGGGCAGTTGATTTATCTTGCTGAGTGTTTATAATAGAATTTAAGTACTAGCCAACACTTCTTCTCTTGTAAGGAACATTTGTAAGAATTGCAAGTGCTGTAAGCTACTGGATGAAAGACTCTAGCATGTACCATTCTGTTATATTCCTACATTATTAGTTGAAGAAAGAAATGCTTACACAATTAAATCAATAGACTTCAGTCTCATCAGTGCACTAATGCCTGCAAAGATTTGAAATTGGATTTAATGAATGCTCAATCTGTTAGAAAATAAAACAAAACATGTTTTTATGCCAATTCAAAGCAAATATGTACCTGTTGGAAACTTACTTAAAACATACACACACACACACACAGAAAGAAAAACAACAACAAAAATAACTTCTAATACAACATCAACAAACAATCAAATCCAGTCAGCCATGAAATGAAAAGCAAACAACTAAACAATTTGTTCATTTAAAATAAGCAAGATCAACTGATAAATTGTCAGGGTAAAATTAATAAAATACTCTGCTTATTTTGAAAAGAGTTCAACTAGGTGTGGTTTAATCTGAGAAAGGGGCCTTTTTTGGTGCTTTTAATTGTTTATTTTATTTTGTTGATTTTATTTGATTTTGCTGGAACTCCAAGGAGCACTGGAGAAAGAGAGTGAGGTGTAAATCAGTATAGAACCAAAAAGAGCAGTTGTATTTCTTAATTGAGGATTAATCAAGGGTTGCTCAAGCTTCTACAAATGAAAAGGCTTTCAAACTGAGTATATATTAAAAAGACTTGTTCAACACTTCCCACCATTTTTACCAGTGTTAGATTCTTGAGGGAGGAAAAGAATCTGAACACAGCCCTGGATCTCAAAGCACTCATAGTGTGACAACTTGTGAGGCTTAAAGAATTTAGAGTGTAATATTTAAAAGCCATCCAGAGATGAGGATGCTTTGATGCTGATTGATTATTGGTTTCAGTGATATTAAATTGTTTGGCTCTCACTGCATTTCTCATGCAGCCATCTTTAATTATTCAGGCCCAGTTAGAGATTGAATAATTTGTTCATGTCAATACAGAGTCCCACGACTCTTCATCAGTGAAAGATATACACGTAACATTTCACCCTTGCATGAAAGTGTCACTTATTATCAGAAAGATATAATAGAGTAGACACTGAATTTATGTATATTGAGATGCCAGCCAATTCTCTCTTCTCCTCTTGTTTCCTAGAAAATTCCTAACTGTACTGCATCTAATAACAAAATAGAGTGTTTTGTCACTGAAGCACTGCAGACTGTCCTTTCAAACATTTAAATAATATTAGATGCAACAGGACACACATGATAATATATATTTATTTGGAGCTATGTCCCTGGCTACTATTAAAATACCCCAAACCTGTGATTCCAAATCAGTTGCTATTAAGTGTTGGCACAGATAAGGTCACATTCCCTCCCTAAACCATGGCTCATAGCTATATAATCACCACTCAGGTGTGATTGGAAAGACTTCTCAAAGTTTCTTCCTTAAGCCCCTGTCCCACTGCACTAACGGATGCAAAGAGGATGTAAAACGTTAAAAAAAGCTTGCCATCCATTGGATTAAGACACTATGCATCCGATTGTGTACTCTATTGCACATACGTGTTTCATACGCTCTATCCTTTGAGCCTCCGTCCACTGAGATTTCCATCCGCTCAAGAAGTTTTGAGCTGCACAAAACTGAACGCATGAACTTCCGCCATGTAACGATGTAAATTTGCGACATATGAGCAACAAAAACGTTCTATGTCCATTATATCATCCGTTAAACCATCCACTGTATCCTCTCTGTATCCTCTAGGGCATCCTCGCAACTCACGATCCGTTGGCAGGCTGAAAACAGAAAGAGGGAGAAACAAAGGTAACGGAACGTCTACACATGTTAGTAGCACAGAAATAGAAAGGATGCGCAGTGAATGGTTGCATCCGATAATACATACCGCTAGGCTTCCTATGACATCTGTTTAACATCCCCGCTACATATTCCCACGTCGGTTCTTTTCCAATTCTTTCCATTCTTTTCCGTTCTGTTTATGCAAATTTTCACCACTTTTTGGAGTGGATGACAATGGATGGAGCCACCCCTGAAATTTTGCTCTTCTGCTGTGTCCTTTTTGCATACGTTTTGCGTCCATTGGCCAGTGGGACTTAGCCTTTAACTGAATGCCATCTACAGGTCAGATTTACCTGTAGTAAGATCTACCCTCAGGTCAGATTTTTCAATGTCATCTTTCCCTCTAGGGGACAATGGATTCATAGGGCCAATATCCTTTCTATCATTGATCTTCTCAAAGTCCATAAAAATTGGGCTTTTTAGGAAATCATTGTGGAACCAGTCCACATGTTGTTGTGGTATCTTGGTTAGATTTTAATTAAAAAAAGCTTTATTGATATTTTTAACTCTATGTTTTGGCATTTTGTGAACTGCTAAGTGTCTATAGGGATTTTTGGTATTGAAGCCTCAGTGTTTTATTTTATCCTAAATGTACAATTTAGGAAGATAAAATGTGATTTTAAAATGGGCAGTTATAGCCTTCTACCCTCAATGCAAGCATATCATAAAGTCAGAATACTGAATGTACTCATTCACTCAAACAACCTTAATTGCCTATCTTCCCACAAAGACATAAGCCAAGTTATATTTCTACCGATATTGTAATATAGTTTATATCCTTTTGTTCTCACATGGCATAACCATAAATGCAGAAGCTGATATGGGGATTGTCTGTTTCAGTCTTCCCCTGTGAACCATTCAATGTTCTTCACTTCTCAGATGCTATAAAAAGTTATGCTTCAATTTTTTGTTGCAGTTGTTGTTGGTATCATTGAATTCCTGACTTTTTCCATTCCAAGTTCACCTCCTAGAGTGTTTCCTCTGCAAAACCAGTAACAGCTTTTATCATATGAGAATTGTTTTAATGGTAGTGTGTGAAATGCAACAGAAAGAGAACTTTGCTTGCTTGCTTGTTTATTTGTTTGTTTGTTTTGTATTTCACAAAAAGTGACTCTAGACAGCATATAACATTTATTTTTCATTCATTTTTCCTAATTACCACAATCTGTACACACCATTTCTCCTAACACAATGTATTAGTTTATCATCCTCCCCTCCCCAACATATGCATTTTTGTAAATATTTGTGGACTAGCAATGATGAACTACTCAGAAAATTTGAAAATGTTGAGTACATCCGAGTATAAGTATATTCCAGTTCCTGGATAGTTTTGGAAATGGTATGTTTTCAAAAATTCTTTCCTGACTTAGTTCCTAAGGCTCTTTAGTCTGCTTTCTTTTTTAAGCATAGTTTGAACTATTGTTATTGAAAGTACTGATATATCAGCTTTCTACCTTCAAAAAGAGAATATTAAATCCATATTCTTTTGTTTATACCTCTATAAACTTTTCACAGTAGTCACATTCAGTCAAACAAGATAAAAATTAGATTGTTTTCAGATGTTCAGCTGAATGTATGTGGGTTGGAAAGTGAGTAGATGATAGCAAGAATCAACCTGTTATGCATTATATAATAATATAATATATGATAGGAGGCAGGAGGGCTCAGTGGTTAAAGATGCTGAATTTGTCAGCTGGAAAGCTTACAGCCCAGATTCGAGACCTGAGTGCTGTGCCCTAGCTTATCTTCCTCCTCCAGAATTTCGCAAGCATGCAAATGTGAGTAGATAAATAGGTACCACTTTGGTGGGAAGGTAATAGCATTCCACGCACCTCAGTATAAAGTCATGCTGGTCACATAATTACAGAAACATATTCGGACAACACTGGCTCCCTCCGCTAGGAAACAGATATGAGCTCTGCCTCTTAGAATCAAAAATGACTGGGTAGGGCAGGGGTCTGCAACCTTAAACACTCAAAGAGCTATTTGGACCCATTTCCCACCTGGAAAACAAAACACCGGGAGCCTCAAAACCTGGGTGGCCAATTCAATGTCACTCCTACCCAGTCACATGACCCACCCACCCTGCCATGCCTAGCCAGGTTTTGTGGCTCCCAGTGTTTTTTGTGGGAAATGGGTCTCTCACTCTCTCTCCTTGCCTCCCTCACATTTCCATTTTCCCTTCTCAGGTCAGGCGAGGAGTGACTGAGAGGGGAGGGGGAGGGGTGGGGCCAGCCAGTGGTGGGATCACCCAACAGGGAGCTATAGCAGAGGGCCCAAAGAGCCACATGTGACTCCAGAGCCATGGGTTGCTGTGTATTCGGGATACGGGAAGCTTTTACCTTTGTAAAATATATCATTTCATCAATGTACCCATTGGGCAGCTATATAAATGTGTTTAATAAATAAAATAATTTTTAATCTTGGATTATCTACTCACAAATGTCAGACCTCACTTAGTACTCCTGTCCAACTGCAATACGTATATAATCCAACCCACAGCAAATTCCTTCAGATAAACTCCATTACACTACTTTTTTGCAGGATCCAAATCTGGTTTTTGTTGTTGGTGTCTAAGTTTATAAAACTAGAACACTGAATATCTTTTTCTAGCTTGTTAAAATGAATTAAACATGCTTCATTCCTTTAGATCTTCTTCTGAATGACTGAAAAGCAGGAAAAAAATAAAATAAAATAAGATTAATCCCTGTGTCTTCCTCTCTGTGCTATTTTCCTTTTTCCTGTGGTGCTTTAGGACAAGTAAAAATCATAATGAAAAACCTGGAAGTTCCTATCTTCTTTAAACAGGAATCTAATTAGTTTATATAATTGATCTTCCTGCTACAGCAGGTGAACTAGGTAATCATCTTGTTTATACTGGAGGTGAGTCAGCAAATGTCAGAGATTTAATATTCACTATTTTACTAAGAAGTAATGGTTCCTGGGATGTGCAGCAATAGCAATAAACTGGTCTACCCCAAATTCACAAATTCAAAGCACATTCAGTGTTGTTTAGGCCACTTCAGAGTTAACATTAAGATTTGGTCTGAAATAACACCAAATGCAAAGCAAGAGTCTTGCAAGATGAATCTGATGGTTAAGTATGACCATAACCATAGTTTCAATTGGGAAACTGTTTTTGCTAAGTCCAAAAACAATAGAAGCCTGGCACTCCAATAAATTAGCAATAACACTAGCATTTGGCAATAACACTGAGACTTACATACTGCTTCATGGTGCTTTACAGCCTTGTCTAAGCGGTTTACAGGGTCATCACATTGCCTCCAACAATTTGGGTCCTCATTTTACGAAACTCAGAAGGATGGAAGGCTGAGTCAACCTTGAGCTGATCAGGATCAAACTCCTGGCAGAGTTAGCCTGCAATACTGCATTCTATCCACTGTGCCACATGGTTCTTAGCTGTCAATAGACACATAGACAGAAACAATATCTACACATTATGAAGAGACAATCAACAACCCAAAAGGGAAACAAAAAGACCAAAATACCTCCCCACTAGCAATCAGCACCCAGATGACCATAGATTAACTTCAAGATTAACATCAGACCAATAATCAAGTAAACAATACCTCAATCAAGGAACTGCCAAACATGTTAACAGTAAACAGCCCAACCAAAGAAGCACCAAGACCATACCAACCAACAGGGCAAGCCACTAGAATATAAACTGAGAGCAAACCTCACACTTTAGTAGCACTGATGATGTTATCTAGTTTGGGCAATAAAATGTCTTCCAGAAAACAACCAAGCTCAGAGGACCTCAAAACCAGGGGTGGTCTGCGGTGGGTTCACGGGGAGTTGGGAGACCCCCTAGCTAAGATTCTGCAGAATTCAGAGAATCCCCAAATCCCACTCTTGGCTGATCCTGCCCACTCCACCCTGCTCTCACAGAAGTTCACATGCGGCCTGTTTTGTATGCAGGCAAGTGCAGCGCACACACAGAAGCTTGGGGAGGGTGAAAAATCAACCTCTCAGAAGTTTGGGAAGACTGGAAATAGACCTCTTTCCAGCTTCCAGAGAGCTTCTGGAGCCTGGGGAGGCCATTTTCGCTCACCTGGAGGCAGGAGGAAAACCTCCGAAGCCCAGGGAAGGCAAAAACGCCCCACCCCCCAGCCATGGTGCAGGAGGCTGATGAGGCCACACCCACTATGGCTACACCCACTCAGCAACTGGGCAGATAACCCCTTGCTACGATTTTTGAAGTCCACTCACTCGTGCCCAAAACTTGATTAGTTTGGGTGGGAAATACACAAGGTTGAAGCATTCCCCATGGAAGTCAAAAGGGGACAGAAAGCAAGCATCGCACCAGCTGGAAGTTCTACTCCTTTGTTAAGTAAATGGGCTTCATGGGCTATGTATGAAGAAGAATGGGTCAGGCATCATAATGGCTGAATATTGCTTTCATCATTTCAACAGGAAAGACAAACTCTAATAATAGCTTTTACATTGTATTTTTCATTCATCTCTAGTAATTACATGTTAACATTTTATAAATGATTGAAATAGCATAGCGATGTTAACTGATGCTGAATTATAAACTTTCATCACCAGGTTATTTGTCTTGGCATGCATAATGAAGTAGTTAAGGGAATTCAGACATTGTCATGCCCCTGGTGGAGACTGACTCTGAGGGAGAGGAGGAACAGCTGACAGGGAGTGGAAGTGTTGTGGAGGTTGTGGAGGAGGCTGGGGAAGGGCACAGGCTGGCTGAACAGTCAGAGGAAGAACCAGGCCCATCCCTTATCCATCCTAGGGAGTGCAGGGAGGAGAGGAGAGACGTGGTCTCCTCGGGAGGAGAGGGCCTTGATCCTCTTCATGGGCTGCAGGTGTGAGAACTGAATAAGAGTTTGGACCTGCGAACTGGCAAATGCTGAAAACAAAGCGTGTTTTATTTTGGGCTGAAGTTATCTTGGTTGGCATCCTTCCAACAGACTGTACCTTGTTANTTGGTTTTTTTATTTCACCTCTATCTGCTCATTAAATTCGGACTATTTTGCTTTCTTTCGAAGACTATTTTTGAGTATGTTTTATCTCCAACTGAGTATTATTGAATAGTAGGACCAAATTGGAGGCATTAAAGAACATTTATTTACGTTTTGGATTTTGTCACATTTGTGTTATGATGACTTTGGGTCATCATAGACATGCTTTCCCCCATAGCTTAGACCCTATATCAGGATACATAGCAATAGCAATAGCAATTAGACTTAAAAACCGCTCTACAACTCTCTCTAAGTGGTTTTACAGAGCTAGCATGTTGTCCTCAAAATCTGGGCCCTCATTTACCCACCTTGGAAGGATGGAAGACTGAGTCAACCTTGAGCCTAGTGGGATTTGAACTTCTAAATTACAGTTCAGCCGATAGTCAGCAGAAGTGGCCTGCCCTACAGCACTCTGTACATTAGCCAAAATTTAATAGAGAGTTAAGTACAGAGATACAGAAAAAAATTACATTTTTTTAAAGCTTCAGAGGATAATGGGTATAGTTTGTGATGCATGAAGTGACCACATTTTGACTGCAAGTAGTTGGATAACACCAGATAGCAGGTGACAAGTCAGAGATTTCCTTTCCTCTGTGTTACCATTTAATTGTTGTCTGGGTTCTTGAACTACACATGTTTTAGTTCTATACACGCCCAACCCTAACATTTATTGTGCATTTGATTGCAAATCTAAAGCCCCTGTCACACTGCACCAACGGATGCAAAAATGGACAAAAAAGCTAGCCATCCGTTTGAAAACGCGATGTACTCACTGCCTCCATTTTGCTTCCTCTCTATCCATCCAGCATCCGTTTATTGACGTTTCATCTCTAGAAGTTTTGAGCTGCTCAAACCTTTTGCGCGAAAAATTATCCAATTCGTGCCGTCTGCATCCGCTACGCATCATCCGCTCAGCATACCGTTTTGCAATTCCGTTAGCAATCCGCCGATAATCTGCTAGCCAGCTGCTGCGCATCCACACAGCTCCATCCACTCTGGACCAGGAGGAAGCGGAAACGACGCGAACGAGATGCAGAACAGATGCCAGGAAGCGGATGGCCTACGCGGAAACAAAGGCGTTTTAAAAACGGAAAAAAACGTTCCGCAGAGGGGACCCTATCTTGATATTAAAGGATGTCAGCAGGATGCCTACAGGATGCCTACAGGATGCCTAGAGGATGCAAAGGCACTATTACTGGCCCTATAAAAAGGGACTAACATATCTGGATCTCACTTTCAGACCAGCAAGCCCTGCCTGCAGACCTCTCAGCCTTCCATCTGCCCTCCTGCTTCCCACAGCATCCCAGTCATGTCCACCATGGATCGTAAATAGTCCTTTTGGTAGCCACCATCCTTCTGCAACAGGTGCGAAGCCCAATCTACAGGTCTGTGAACATTCTACTAACGGAAGAAAAGGGCGGCAAGAAGCATCTGGGTACGAAGATGGTTCACCAGAAGAGCAGAGGACGGACTGTAAAACAACTGATGGTGGATGCTCAGGAAATGAAGACCTTGGGCATCCACAGAACTTCCATGAGATGCCTCCAGCCATTTTGAATGAAGTTTGTGCGACGCGTGACCCAGGTGAACCCAAGGCAAAACCACTTCCAGCCTTCAGCCTGGAACCTGGGCTGCAAGGTAGACACTGACTCTGCGCCAACCTGGCCTCAGGACCGACCTACAGGACATGCAGACACGGCTTGGAGGGTGCACTGTGTAGCAGCAGCCAAAAAAAGATAATGCAATCCTAATTGCATTAACAGAGGGATACAATCAAGATCAAGTGAGTACTCAATACACTCTAAATCAAAGCCTTAGTAAGACCACACCTAGAGTACTGCATCCAGTTTTGTTCACCACATTATAAAAAAGATATTGAGACTCCAGAAAAAATGCAGAGAAAAGCAACCAGGATGATTAGGGGACTGGAGACTAAAGCTTATGAAGAATGGTTACAGGAACTGGGCATGGCTAGTTTAGTGAAGAGAAGAACCAGGGGAGACATGATGGCAGTCTTCTAATATTTGAGGGGCTGCCACAGGGAGGAAGGGGTCAAGCTATTTTCTAAAGCACCTGTAAACCAGACAAGGAATAATGGAAGGAAACTGAACAAGGAGTGATTCAACCTGGAAATAAGGAGAAACGTTCTGACAGTGAGAAAAATCAACCAATGGAACAGCTTGCCCTCAGAAGTTGTAGGAGCGTCATCACTTGAGACTTTCAAGAAGAGATTGGACTGCCATTTGTCAGAAATTGTGTAGAGTCTCCTGCTTGGGCAGAGGTTTGGACTAGATGACCTACAAGATCCCTTCCAACTCTGATTACCTGTTATCTGTTAAGGATCTCTGTTAATGAGGAAGAACAATTCCATTAAGCTCTGCAGGTACTGTTTACTTTTCAGAATTGGGCAAAAGGAAAGGAAAAGATCTTTGCAATGTTTCAAAGCAGTTGAACTAAGGAATCAATTTAAAAAAAGGTTGATTTGAAAAATCTGACAATTCCAATCTGTGTTATAGATGTCCTTTCCAAGAGGACATCTCAGTGGGGACTTCAAGAATTCTCAAAACCCCAATGAAAGTTGTAAAGTGTAATAAATATCACATCGCCAGTCCCAATGCTCAAGAGAGAGATTTGACTCATTGTTACAGAATAAAAATTTTAAGAAAATTCCCAAGAGGTGAATTTTCTTATTTTATTCAAATGAAGCCTCCATCTGAAGGCACATATGCTACCATATGGGATCCATTTCAAGCATTCATTAGCAGAAGAATAATTAGCCCAGTATCATACAAAGCAGAATAGTACAGGCCCAGAGGATAATTGCTTTAGAAACAGTAAGAAAAGACCTTGAAACCAAATTTGAAGAAACAAGCTTGTTAAAAAGGGAATGGGGAGAGGAAAATGAGGGGGGGGATGTTTTTGTTAAAAGGTTCAGTTCATTTTTCTCTCTCCTTGCTTGTCAGTTTTGTGGCCAGTTTTATGGAAGTTGGCATGACACTTGAACATGGCAAACATCTATATTTGTTTTTACAGACAAGCCCCAAATTCCCAGTGCTTACTTTTTTTTGTCTGTAATCCAACCCCCCAAGGAACGTAAACTTCTTGTACTGATTAAATTAATCGCTTTCCAATTGTTTGACCTATAGTGTTATGCAAATTCTCACATAGCTAAAGCAGAAAACAGACCTCACCCTGTGCGGGTGAGGCATATTACTTTTAGTTTGTAATAATGTTTCATTAGAACTTCCAATTAAATAGAACATCAAAAAAGAATTCTAGAAGTTATCAAGGTTCCTGATGTGGTCCATTTGGACATGGGACATTTCATGCCAGATCCCTCTAAGCATGTCCGCTTGATTTCTAATTATCAAACCGATTGTCTCAAAGGTGCTTTTCAAAGGCAACTTTCTTGTTTTGTTTTGTTTTTCCCTTGAAAACGCTTCACTTCTCATCCAAGAAGCTTCTTTAGTTCAGACAGAAAGGTAGGGAGTTCAACATTCAGTCAGAGCTGAAGAAGTTTCTTGGATGAAAAGTGAAATGTTTTACATGAAAAAAAAAACCCTAATTTTCCAAATTAACAAACTGTATTAAGATAATAGACCAGGGTGAAATCATACAGGCATAATGATCAGCAGGTGTCCAATGCTCAAGGCTCAGTTGTCAGGCTTCATACAGGCACAGCTGAAAATCTTGGCTGTCCAGATAGTAATTCCTCATTCGGGATCAGCCTTGCTTAGCACAAGACATGGTTGAATAAGTGTATTTACTGCGGGAAAAAATATTTTTCTGCACTAAGCAGATGTCTGTCTACTGCTATCCATCCATCCATCCATCCATCCATCTTTGTGTGAATGTATTTCAAGGTTTTGATCCTAGGCTCTTTCCTCCTGTGGAACATGTCAGTGTTCTTTTATGAGCTTTCAATGGGAACAAATGAACCTTCTCTGTGTTGATATATAGCACTCCCTAAGAGCCTTAGAATTGCTGGTTCCTGCTTTGGCAACTTCATTTCTTGCACCCAGGGTAAGGCAGACATAGGCAGTCCAAGCCCAGATTCTGGGAACAGCTGTAGAAGCCCCAGATATTATGCTTACCAGGCACTTCCCTTCTTTTGGAGAGCAAAGTGTGTAAGCCACAGTGTTCAAACTGCATCTCATGTATTAGCTGGCTACCTCCCCCCATTAATATTGTACCATTATTCAAACTGGCAATCCAATTGGCTAATGTTTGGGGAATGGACAAGGATGCCATATTCCAGTTAAATTTTATAAGACACTGTATTGTTAAGTCCCACAGAGCTGGGCAAAAAGCAAGAAAGCAAGAACGACACTGACCTAAGGAAGGTTTCTTTAACTCGAGGTTTAGCAGTATCTTGAAAACTGCAAGGTGGATTTTTAACCTTCATTTATAGTGGATGATTTGAAACAGGCTGATTTGCCTAGAGAAGCTGCCAATGGATTCATCTTCTGTCTCTTCATTGCTTAAGACTACTTTCTGCAGATCTTCAGAATTCATCAGGGTTTTGTTTGGTTTTGCTCATGTGTGTCTGTGTGTGGAAAACAGAAGAAATAAACCACATAGTTATTCATGTAGAAACAGATGTTCACTCCAGAATCAATGTTTCAGTCTCTAGGGAGTCCAAGGATCATGCTGCCTAAATTTGATAGCAAAGTACAGGTATTCAATGCCATGAATTACTGCCTGCCTTCCCAATCTTTAGTTAAGACTTTTCTTTATTCTTGGGCCATAGTATATTGAACAGGTATCTAGAAAGAGATAACCTGTCAATATGGAAAACAGGCCTAAAAAGTTTGAACTTAGAGAAGTTCATGTGATTTCTAGTAAGAATTTATTTTATTGATTGATTGATTGATTTGATTTGATTTGTCAATAGCTTACAAGATAATAGGTATAAGTATAAACATAGTTATGAATACATGAAATGGGTATATATAAGAAAAATAAAAATAAACAAAAGGACAGGGACGGTAGGCACGTTGGTGCACTTATGCATGCCCCCTACAGACCTCTTAGGAAAGGAGTGAAGTGAATAGCAGATAGTCTCTGGTTAAAGTTTTTGGGGTTTGGGGAAGAAACTACAGAGTCAGGAAGGGTTTTCCAGACATTGACCACTCTGTTGCTGAAATCGTATTTTCTACAATCAAGTTTGGTGCAATTAACCTTGAGTTTGTATCTATTGTTTGCTCTTGTATTGTTATGGTTGAAGCTGAAGTNCTATTGTTTGCTCTTGTATTGTTATGGTTGAAGCTGAAGTATTCATTGACAGATAGGACATTGCAATGTATGATTTTTATATACTATACTTAGATCGGACAGAAGGCGGTGTAGTTCTAGGTTTTCTAGGTCTAGAATTTCAAGTCTAGTGGCATAAGGTATTCTGCAATGAGTAGAGGTGTGGAGAACTCTTCTTGTGAAATTTTCTTGGAGTGAAATTCCCAATCTGGAATTTTAATGTACTTTGATATGCTTTGATATGACAGATATAGAGGCATGACAGATATAGAGGTATGCAATAGACCTGGGTACACACATAAAGCAAAAAATAAAACTGACATCAAATTTGCCCAGTACTCTGTTGAGAGTACAAAATGGATGCTGAGAATATCCATGTAAGAACTTCTCTATTCCTAAACCAGACTATAATATTGAGGATATTGGATTTTTCTCTGCCAAGTTTTGTTTTGTTTTGCTTTGTTTTAAACCTTTGTGAAGGGTTATAGAGTTCTTGATAGCAACTATCATTATTTGGATATTTTCCTGAGATTACAGGTATCAATTTATTTTATTCTTACTAATATCACCTGAGTTTTTCATGCTGTTGTGGGATAACATCCATGTGAGGAATAACTGTTGCCATGGTCAGCATCACAAAGTGATTTCATTCCAAGACAGACCATGGTCCTCCCACATGTATGGAGAATTGTTAAAATGCTGTCCAACTGAACCACACATGTTTTATCATCCACAAGAAACATCAAAATGGAATGGGAACTTTTGGTTCAGTATTATTGTCTTAAAAGTATCTCAATCACATCTTATGGCTACACTTCTGAAAGACTATAGAGAGACTTAACAGACTATCAAAGGATAATCAAATAAAAAAGCACAAGAGAGTTTTGTTATACAGGTAAGATCAAAGCTTCACAGTATGTATTTGATAGAGTTATTTAGGCTGAAAACAGGTCATCAGGAGTTTTCATATATTTCATTTTCTTTTCAATTGCCCTTGAGAATGAAAGAAGGTTATATAACCTTCTGATTTTATTCTTGGTCATGTACAATACCTTACTTCCCTGTGTGTAGAAATGTGGGTTCACATCCTCATTAACACCATTCTCATCAAAATCCATCCAATTTAATAAAAAATTTCAAAGAGTGCTGCGAAACAAATACAATAGGTGTCTGAGAGTATGAAAGTAGTGATAGATTTTTGGTTACATACTACTATAATATCACTGATTCTCCTTGATAATGTTCCAAGCATTTTGGGTTATATTGAAACTATTTAAAACATGAAGCTTCTATATTGTCAGATTTGTTAATTTTACAGATTGAACAACAGCCCTTTTATTAGCTTTGCAGGTTTTACAGTTGATAGGAATGGTTAATAGTAGATACTATTCTGTTCCTTGCAGACAGTTCAGCATCCCGTGTCGTCTACTTGATTTTCTGACACAGAGTTTCACATAACACTGACAGAAACAGAACTAGTTTAAGAGATAATAAGTTATCTTTGAGAGTCCTAGGGCTTTTGCAGACTTACACACAGAGAATGTGGAATGCATATTTTGCAGCTCAGAAGGAGATTTCTGCTACAGCCATCTTCTCAATGGAAACAAAGAAGAACATTCAGAATGAGGATTAGCTTCCAGCATGAGTTTGCTAGCAGTCCCATATCCAACATGAATGAGTATCAAATCAATGTTTATGCCCCTCTGTCCTTAAGCCATCTTTTCAAAATTTACTGCATTTATGTCAAGGAAAATTCTATAAAACAGTATGTCAGAGCACAATATCTGTTGCAAAACAATCTAATTCCCCTCAGAATATCCCATTTTCAAAGAGAAAGGAGAAATATAAACTGCAGATTATCTGATGCCTTACATTTTAAAATTTATTTTGTAATCCCCATCAAACAATGGAAACTTTTTCCTTAATGTTACCAAATTGTATATTGATGTAACCAAAGTCCAAATAAATCTGCTTTCATAAACTGATTGATCAAACCTTTGAGCTCAGTCCATGAGATAATGAACTCAATGGACAGGTATAATCATTTCTTCAAAGACATTTTTTGAAGAGAATTTTTTACACTGTTTCTGCAAAATTAAAAATCTGAAATACTTTGATGACTTATTTCTGTCCTGAACCTTGAAAACAAAACAACATATTATTTTGTCATAAATTTCTTCCTGCCAGATGCTGAAAACTTGCTTCATTTGGTGCAGATTGAATTTGTGTAGTGTGTTTTAAGGAAGTATGCGTTCCCACTATTTTTTTTGTTCACTGGGTTATCATTTGTTTCTGGGACCTTCATTTCCTGCTTTGAAAGCTACTAGGTTATTAAAAAATAACAAATTACATTTTGATCCTTCCTCAGATGGGAATGTGACATTGTGGTATAACTCAAATTTGACAACAGCAAGCAAGAAGTTTTATTGGACAGTTTGTATTGCAGGATAAGTTAATGGCCAGACACCAAAGGTGGAAAAATGCAATTATTAAAAGTAAATATGATTGTGGATACCTAAGCACAATATGTTGAGAAAATTCCAAAATGAACCAGGCTGTAAAGAAATAGAGAATTCTTGAATCCATTATTCCAATAAGTTTTGTTTATTTTCTGGAATTATGGTATGGGTAAGAGCATGTTAATGTTGCTTGTTCAACCTGGCAGATGGATGAAAAAAAACATCAGTCAACTGTAATTTAAACTTCTACAATGAAGTAATCCAGTATCACCTATAAAAAGAGAGGTGAAAAAAGGACAAGTTTGAGGTCCCATCTTCGACTCCATTGAAGATCATTTTAGAGAGTTCTTCTGCATTTCCTGTCTCCTTTTATTAATTGGCCGATGTTGAGTAAGGTTGCTAGACATATAAGGTCTGTGTGATTGAGAGAGAGGATATATAAAATGTTTTTATCATTAAAATTAACCTTTTATCTTCAAAGCCCACTCCTATGAAAGCCTGGCACAGGACAGCTCACAAAATTATCAATCAAGACAATCTAGGAGTCTTCCTAGACTCATGGTGTTACAGTTCCAAACCAAGCCAGCAAAAATTGTTCCAAACCATTTCCCCCAGAGATTAGAATGGCCCCTCTCAAATACTCTTCCGGAAGACACTAAAGACCTGGTTCTTCCAGCAGGCCTGGGGAACCCAGAGCAGGATGGAGCCCATCAAATGGCTCATGTGATCTGTTGTCGTCATGGCAAGGGATGGGAGTTGGGAGTGATTTTTTTTAAATCCCAGATTTTGTTCTATTGTACTGTATTAATTTATTTGATTCTTTTTGTTAGATTTTATTGTTTTTTATTTTAAATATGGTTTTACATTCTGTAAGGCACCTCAAGTCGCCATGGGTGAATAGGCAACAATATAAATTCAATCAATCAACCAATCAATCAATAAATAAATAAAAGAAGAGGCCACACTCTGAGCAGAATGGATCTCATTATTGGAGTCTCAGCTTGGCATGTGGTGAACAATACAAGTAAAAGGGTTTCTAGCTAGCATTCCTGGATTCCGCTAGCCAGCTGGCTATACAGACTCAGCACGCTCCATTCTCCTGTTCCTGGTTGCTCCCAACTAGCTCCAGCAAGTACTCTTCAGGCCTAGATGGCTGCGAAATGGTATGTTGTGGCCACTTTAAATGGTGCTTCTGCTTGAAAAGCAGATGGTAGCCATGACTAAGAAGGCCTTTGTATGTTTCCAAGTGGTGCACCATTTGAATGGATGGATGGATGGATGATTAAATGAATAAATAAGATTTTAAAACAGATGCTGTAACATCTATTGAAATGATTTATTGTATTGCTGTTTCATGGGGGTGTTAGAATCAATTTTATTTCCCTTTATTTGATAAAATATTCAAGGCATTCTGATATCTTACATCCATAAAATTTTCTTTCAGATCAAATGAGCTCTATCTGGATAGAGCTTTTTTGGGATGCTGCCAAATTTTGTTATGTGGCCAAATAACAGAATAAGATCCAAGTTGACGAACCCCTACATTTCTTAATTTCATACTACTCTAGCATACCTTTGAAAAATTTTGAGTAAGCATATACATAGATACAGTAGATTATTCTTTTTGCCTACTTATGTCTTAGAGTTAGCTTTAAATCACTGATGTTATCAAATCTCACTGTGTTTCATAGCATAAATGATTTAGAGACACAGTCTATATTGGTAACAACAGTGACAAAAATATTCTGTTCTACCCTTACAGCTTTTGTTTCACATCTCTTTCTTATCTACTTTTCCATTATATTCTTAATGGAATATAATTTTTTCTGTTGTATACTGGTCTTTGACCAAAATAAACTTTGAAGTAAGCAGTTTCAAACAGTCATCCTTTGTAAAAAATAAAATAAATTAAAGCTGATTCTCAGAATCAGAGAAAAAACTGCATATGAACGAATTTTATTTTCATTATTTGTTCCTTTTGCCAATGTTTATTCATAGCATCCCATCATTTCATTTCTGCATTAATCTGAAGATACAAACACACATTTGCATTTAAATATATTTCAAAATATATCTTTCTAAGAAGATTCATACTAATCTATGGGTTTCTGAACATATTTTACACTACAATTGATATGGATATGGATTTTCTTCTGAGCCTGAGATTTTATTACATAAATGAAGAAATGCAAAATCGGTATTCCAATTTGACTTAAGTTCAAGTTATATGGGCAAATTAACTTGAAAATCCAAGATTTGAGCACATATGTTCTACATGATTGATAAAGTACAAAAATTGTTGGACATGTCCAGTTCACAATGAAGTTGATAAACTACCTACAGAAAATTAAAAAAAAACAGTTTTAAATATGACTCCAATAGGTCATCTTACAGTACCAAAGATCTAGATAAATGGATAAGATTTGACACCCTCTGTTAGGAATATAAGTCACTTAAGAGGTATTTGGGTTAGAAATATATAAACCAGTATAGACATTTTAATACTGTATCTTTAAGGGAATGGAATTTTTAAGGAAAGAAAAGTGAGCAGCAAAATTACAAAGGGACAGGAAAAAAAAAAGAAAATATTTTTGACAGCTAAGCGGGGCTTCGAACCAGGGAAAGGAAGACAGCCGGATAAAGGATTTTAACTAAATTGGAACTTATAAATATTTGGAGGTTATGAGAAGCAGGCAAATGAAATACAGAAGCTGGGATTTATAGAATGTCAAATAATAGATAATAAGATAATGGTTATAAATGGAACTGGACTGTGCTAAGAAGTTTGAGGTTGAGAACTACAACAACCGCCAAATAAAAAAAATAAGGGGGAAAGGTCTTCACTTTATACAGACTTTGCTGTATGATGAGAGTGCCCTCCTTTTGACAGTTTATTTGTCAGCTGAAATAAAGAGGACAAAGCATCCTGTTTCTTCTGATGAACTTTGTGTTCGATATACACATTAAAGAAATATTGAATACAAAGTAAGAATCATTATGGAAGTTGAAGGCAGAACCCAGAATAAAGAAAAAAGCAAGAAAAGACTGACGTGTGGGGATTGATTGATTGTTTGATACTAGCACACTCTGGGCTGGAATAGATTGAGAACTTTAGAAAAAATTGAAAAGAGGAAAGAAGACGGAAAGAAAGTGTTTTCTGTTGCTTGCTGGACTTCAATAATTCATAAAATAACAGTAATAGGTCGTGATAATTGATGATGATCGCTCTTCAGAGGATTAAAAATGGAACTTAAAAATAATAATTGAGAGAATTACTACTGATAAGAGCGCGATATCACTTGCTCTGTGTTTAGAGTTAAAATGGGAAAAGTGGCGATTAGGAACAAGAAGAAAGGAGCTTCAGAGAGGAGGGAGTCGACTCAAGGAAAGACAATTTTAGAGATTAGACGATTAACACAGGAAGAACACTTACAAAGAAGTGGGGAAGGAGGAAGGTAGGTTAAGAAAGTTTGAAATTATAAGAAGGCAATCATAAAGAGGGATACCCGTGAAGTTGGCCAGGATAAGCCTGAAGATACCCAGCAGAAAAAGGGGAAAGGAAGATATTAAGAGAATGAAGACGATGATGATTAGAAAAAAATTGGGAATGAGAAAAGATGGATGGAGAAAGAGGGGAGAGAGAGAAGAAACAGGTGCATGAAATAGAAATAAGACAATGACGTGATAGAGATGATTGAATATGGAAAGTTTTTTTCAGAATCATGAGTTGCATTGATATTAAAATTGGATTCTTCAGGGGTGACAAAGGGTAATAAGAGGATATTTTCTGCGATTTAAAATATATTTAGGAAAGATAGATATAAATAAGGATGACTGATAACTCTTATTCAAAATTAACGCGGGGAAAATATGCTGTGGGATCCAAATGTAAAAGATTGTAATCCATTCTTAATTGGTGAATCTTCTTAAAAATAAGTTTATTGGTGGGGAAATAAGATGTGTGCGATAATAAGGTATATTTTAATATTGAGGTGTCACACTAGCAAAACAGTTATAAGAAGGGGAGAACACCTAATACTTTGTTTTTATTTTAGGTAAGGAATGTTGATATTTAAGTCTGGAAAATTTTATAAAAAGAATTGTTGTGATGGAAAGGGGAATATGACAGACTAAAGAACCACTAAATTAATAAGTTAATATAGACTATTAAAAGCAAGGAGAGACATTGGTAAACTTTTATTATTATATTATTGTTATTATATTAGGTAAAACAATATAGTTTATCTTTGTTTTAAAATAAATAATTAAAAAGATATATTTTGAAACGAAACAAAAAAAATGTTTTGATTGAGTAGATTAATGAAAGAGCTCGAATTAATGTGTTGCTTCTCTCCTTGCTGAAATTGAATGGAAGTAATAATATGATTTAGTATGCACATATGAACGTATAATTGCTGTCATATTTGATGTAAAGGTGATGACCCAGAAAATATGTTGTCCACTTAAAAAGCAGAGATTTTTATTTTAATGTGGAAAAAACTGAATAAAATTGATTAAAAAAAACCTCACGTATGCTCACACCTACCCATCACGAAACCCCCCTTGACACACCCACACCTGAAGCCCTTATAAACAGAAGAACACTGACATCCCCTAAACTCTACTGAAAATGTTACCTAGCCTGGTAATGGATGTGTTTGGGATACAACCCATAAGCTTTGGAGAACAAACTTTTAACCCTCATTAAGCAACTTTCTGTATTCTGAATTCTGGTCATTGATTACCATTGTTTTTATCTGTTTAGTCCATCCTGAATTTTGTCTTCTGGTCATTTCAAGAGAATGAAAATATTTGGAACTTTTATTTTGTTAGTGGGAAGTTGACAAATTTCATCTCTTTCTGACAGCAAGGAATTGACCTTATAAAAGCAAGCTACTTTTTCATGAATTTGTTTGAAAAGACCAGCTGTGCAATTAAACATTTGCTTCTGCTGGATAGCTGTTGACAACATTGGCAGTGATAAACATCCCACCATGTTATTTTCCCAGAACCTCTTTTCCTATATCCAGTGACCCTCAATAAATAACTGTATAAATATTATTTTCCTTTCTCTCTTCTCATGTTTATAACACTGATGCTTCCACCTGCAACTATTTTGTGGGTGTGAGATTACATCCCCAGCTGCTGACAGAAGGCCAACTGGC
This sequence comes from Laticauda laticaudata, assembly GCA_004320025.1. NCBI lineage: Eukaryota > Metazoa > Chordata > Lepidosauria > Squamata > Elapidae > Laticauda > Laticauda laticaudata. Next base: position 2,238 of record BHFT01045438.1, on the reverse strand, counting down.
AGCTTGTTCTGAATTTCTATTGTAGAAGTCCTCAGTTCCAGATTTTCTTTTTCAGAGGAGTTGTATGGATCAGTTAAAATCTGGTATGTGGTCTCACTGTAAGACCTTTTGCATTGTCCCCTTTCATCTAAGCTGGTTTTGAAAAGTTAAGCTGGCTGAGTCTGACTTATTTAATGCTGTCCTTGAATAAAAGGCTGCCAGGAAAAACCAAGGCTATGCGCTAAGTTGATAAATACAGTCATGGTTATCATGATCAACACCACCATATCAGAGGAAAGTAGTAGCAATCCATTTCCATATTGTTGCCAATAAAGTAACATAGATGGATCCATGAAGTCATAGAATTGTAGGTTGGAAGGTCTCCTAGCTTAAGCCTCTGCCAGAAATGCTAGGAATTATCTTAACATCTCAACCAAATGGTTGTCTAAGCCTTCCTTCCTAAGCCTTCCTTCCTCCAGTGAAGGAACACCAAGTTTGCAAGAGACAACATATTCTACTTCTTAACAGCTCTCATGGTCAGGAAATTCCTTCTGATTACAAGCTAGGAAATCCCTCTGGAAAGTTGATGTGCATTGGTTCTTTACTATTCTTGGGAGCTATGAAGGATAAATCTACCCACTCTTATCTCTTTCAGCTCATCAAGTATTTAAAGAATGTTATCATGTCTCTTTTAGCCATCTCAAGGAAATATACTTAGTTTCTTTGAGAATTTTTATATGGTTTTTGCCTCCAAGACCCGCTCTATTGTCATCACACTTCGCTGCACTTTTTCCAGCTTCACATTCTGATAAGCTGAATTGCATAGAATATCCAACATTCCAACTAAGAATTTGATTGAAAGATGTGCCTTTGTTTTAAAATGTTAATCATTATCATCACCTCCTTATTTAATGTGCTTTACACATTTCTCTAAAGTGCTATAGTTTATATGTAAGTTTTGCTAATATAAAGAGTATTGTATCTAACTTTCAGAAACTTTAAAAAAAGTATTTATTATTAATGCACACTTCTTTTTTTCTACAGCTACTTTTAATATCATTTAGGTACACATTTCCCAGTAGACATACTATGAGATGTCATCTTTCCCTGTCGTCAATTTCTTTGGGCAAAGAAGCAGATAGACCTGATGTTAAAAGATGCCATTCCCTCCTACTTATACTTTTTTCAGTGGAGTTTTAAACAACATTTGAACAACAATATTATTGAAAACGGTGGAAAATTCCTTTTACATCTCTTCATCTTCTTAATTCACTGAGATTTTAAGTTTTAATTCACTGAAATTTTAAACCTGAAAAGTTTCATCTCTTACCTACATTATTTTTTCTTTGTAGTTAATTCAGTTAAATTCTGTTCACATTTCTTTGCATATATAGTTGTGTTTTAAAGTGTTGCTTTTTCTATCCTTGCTTAGCTATCCCAACAGCAGGAAAGATATTTTAGCTGTAGGTAGTTTTCACCAAGCATTTTCAATTATCAGCTCCAATCATATTTATTTCCCAGAGAGGCTTTTCATTACAAATTTTATGTTCCCTAACTTTAAATTGATTTAATTTTATTTTGTTTCAAAAAACCAATTTGCATTTTAGAGACAAATAAAACAGTAGGATTTTCTTTGTCCTTGTTCTTTTTTAAAAACAGTTCATAGTAAGAAACAATATTTCACAAATATATACACAGCTCTCCATGAAATTGTAAACACAGAGAGATATTGCACAGAGTAAAACATTAAAACAGCTTAAAATATTAATGGTGTATTTACATTTCCCTTCCATTAACAAATCTGTTTTCCTACCCCTTTTTAAGTTAAAATGTTTTTTTTAAAATTATTTTAAAAATGCAGGATAGTAGCAATNGTTTTCCTACCCCTTTTTAAGTTAAAATGTTTTTTTTTAAATTATTTTAAAAATGCAGGATAGTAGCAATGAATATGCAATTTTTCTTTTGCAATGGGTAATTTCACTGCAGCACACTAGTATGAAATAGACTTTTTCAGCTACAACTCAGCCAAACTTTGGCAAGGTTTCCATAAATTCATCACTTGGATGAGTCAGATGAAAGAACTGCTTTAAACACTTCTCTGTGAAAATTAACTGAAAACAGCATGGATAACACACACACATATGAAAAGAATATAAATGGAGTTTAAAACTGTGTACATATATGCAAATGTACATGTGTGTGCAAACAAGCATGCACACACACATATGCACACAGAAACATAAAACAGATACCTTTGCT